>JAGDQP010034336.1:0-20168 GCA_022664845.1 Lepisma saccharinum | reverse complement strand
TCTACACGAACAATGTTGTATATGTAACTTTATTGTGCTATGCTGTGACTACTTTAGAAAGAAGAAATTGGGAAATATACTTAGATTTTCCGTTGTTTTCAAATCTCTCATGCCAATGTTGAATTTCGATGAGACTCATCAATGTTTGTTGAACGGTTATACTTATAAATAAAACTTTATTTCTTGCCACTAGCAATCTGCCATTTTCCACATGGAACGATATGAAATACGAAAGAAGGAAAGGAAAATTTTTTCGTCTCAATTAAAGGTATCATCTCGGCATTGATTTCGTTTAAGAAACACAGGGAAGATCAGCCAGGATGCCGGTTTGGAATCCGGAATTCCATAGTTTAGTATAAGGATAAGTTTAAGCTTTAATACTTATGTCTGACATTATTATTTAGTATGAGCATTAAAGTAACACATTTAATTAATATTACATTCTTTGTTATACTTATTCAATTGCAACAGTTATGGTTTATCAAAGAATTTAAAACTAAATAGAAACAAAAGCTAATGCTGATATTGGCTAATTGAAGTAGAAATTATATTTCAATATTTACAACTTAATTTTTCCTTTTACTATATTGAAAAAATATATAGAATTCTTTCTTACCCAGATTTGTATTAATTTTCACTTAGGCATATCACGAAAATACTATAATGCATATTTGAGTGTTATCTGAAACTCGTGAAGAATAACTAGCAAATACGTGTAGACTAGTTTCTAAATAGCCTACCAGAATATAAAGATTAGTTCTGTGTCAGTGGTGTTATCAAAACCTTGTAACATCATGTATCTATCACACAGGAGGAATGAAACAAAAATGTAACATGAAATTTGGATTAACTCTATTATGTACACAATATATTGGTAACGAAAAATGTATGTCATATGGGTCAGAAGGATACCAATCTTGGCTGGAATTACCGACAGAAAATCGTAGACTTAATTGCATGCAATTTTACTTTGGTCGCATACAAGATATTGGAGATAATACATTTGAAGTTTTATTATTTTATATGTAATTTCTATTGCTATAATCAAGATACAACTTGTTGTCGTAGGCTCTCTTTACAATATTTGTATACCATTTCAACTACTGAAACCTAACGCTATCACGCTGTAAATTGCCAACTTCTACCATTCTCACTCCCTCTATGCGATGCCGTGAACATTGCCTAAAGTAAATCCGTTCATTATATGTATATAGAACAAATGTTATCAATGATATTTTGGATTTGAATTTATTTTAAGAATTATTTCACTTTGACTCAGGATGGTGATTGATATGACTTTTCACTTTCAAGCTTGACATTATTTCAAGATACACTCTTGTACTTTCGGTACTGTAATTTAGATTATTCTCGTTGATTCTCTTTTGAAATATACACATTTATTTCATAACTTACATTTTCATTTTAACTTCATTTACTAAGGTCTGTTCTCTCTCCTTCAAAACTCTCCTTCTATCCTAAAAGAATAACATTAAAATCATATAGGTTAAACCTACCTAACTTCGTGATATACCTTATTTCGTGATACGAGACACATTATTCTTCACAGTAAAGTTATGCGTTATAGATAGAGTTACATCGGTACTCAAGAGATGGCAGGAATATCGGAATGTGGTGAAAAGGATTTACAGCGACAAGTATTACAGTACAGACGTCACACAGAATGTTAGTTGGTGTTAGTTCAGTCACAATCTTTAATATCACGAAGTTATGTAAGGTTTACCCTAAATAGCATTTTCTGTGGTATACACGATTACTAATGATACATTGTAAAAGTTTCAAGAAATTACGTCAGTTTAAAAATTTCGAACTACATTTCGAGTTTCGGAAATAGATTAGTTCTTGTATTCATAGTTTTATGACAGAGCTCAGTAAAGCACTTTTCAAATATGTATATGTATTTCGTGCAAGAAGATATTTAAAAAAAATAGCCTACAGAATATGAAAGAAAAACTACTGAAAACTTATAATATGTACATCATACGTAAAGAGAATGACAATCCTGTTTAATTTTGTAAATACTTACAAAATAATCTACAACTTTGTGAAAAAGACCTCCTCGTGAATACAGTGTTCCTGGCCTAGGAAGTCCTTCGACAACGGCAACAGCAGCAATAAACGTTGTTAACTATGAAGGAAAGAATGAAAGTTAAAACAGTAGTAATTAAACACATTCTTATTTTTTTTTTGCAAAAATTCAACAATAAAACACGAACACCTATATCCATTTTTAGTTTTATGTGTTTATTAAAAAAAAAGGACGTAATTGACGAAAGCAAACAAGTTGGTGTTAAATACACTGTACAGAAGGTCAATCCGCGTACATGCCTTCAATTTTGAACTAGCACCTACCTTACGAAAATTCACGGGACCACGAAAATTCGCGTGTGTGTGTTTTTGAATTTCATTTTAAGGTCTTTAGGTTACTTTGGCTCAGGCCGGATGGATGATCGATGGAATGAAGAAAGAGGGAGGAAACGGGAGAACCCACGCAAACTGTGTTTGTCCACCAGTACATAAATGTTACTATTAATATCGGAATTATTATTATTCGAGCCTGCTAACATTTCCAACCTATTTGAGATTTCGAGTTAGCACTTTGCCTTCACGCTCTGACTATCTAACCGTTTTACTTCGATTTTTTTTTTTCATTCTTTGCATTCCCTGTTCATGATGCACATATTTCTCTTCCTTTTGTCGCCTGGAGTCCTATGTAAGCCCAAACGTGTATCATTAAATACGTACGAGATACAACTATGTGATTGATCTGGTTTTATGTTTTGCCATCCAGAGAGATTCATTCGTACGTATTTGTGCTCAAACGTGTTCTTTACTATTAGGTTTCTTTTTAATAGCGAAAATTAGCAGTATTAAACAATTTTTTGTTGTCGAGTTCATGAGGATTTGTTTAGCCTATAGTAGATCTAAAAAATTGTGTCCTACCCACTTTTGCGTTGAAATTCCCTCAATTCAATTTTCGTGTTACATTTCGATCATCGGTCAAACAACATACGAGGTACTATACAGTTGATCACAAAATGTATCTTGATCACTATTATCAGCGTCTTCTATTGGAGCATGACCAGTTCTTAAAACCGTGTTGCAGCATAGACAGTATTGTAACATATTACAGTCTTACATTCCCGAACTCTATATTCTAAACTTCCTAAAAGAACGTTGTTGTCCATGAAAAACATGTTCCAAAATTGTTCTCTGATAATAGAAAGTATATCTTTCCTGCCGAATGCTATCCTGACCGTACTATCGATCTCTTGCATGACTACTATGTCCATTCTAATTTTTTCAATCTTGCGTATCACTGTCTGAAGAGCACCAGTTCGTCCTTTTCACGTTTCTATTCACTACATCTATTCGCCACCTGGAAAATCACTGATGGGAAACAACTAACATCAATCCAAAATGCAGGAAAGATGCAAGATCCGGCTGTGAATATTAATAAAACAAACAAAAAAACACTTTCTTACTTCTTAGAAAAGAAAAAAGGTTCCAGATCGACAAAGAATCAAGTCCTGCTTGCCGGTGACTGTTTTACTACAACCGAATGGCAACGGCAGCACTGTCTGTGTGTAGACAGTAGAATATTTTAATGCATCCGGTCAACGACGCTTCACGACCTCTGCAGGTCTTATTTCTATTTCCGTAGTTCATCAAATATCGTGAAGGAAGAAATATTTGGATTTTAACTCTATATTACAAAGAGTTCGACAGTTGTAAACTATTTACTTAGTCAGACCAGGTAAATGCCTGGTTGGTACCTTGAACTTAGGCCCTGGCCGACGCCTTTCCCCTCCCTTATTCCAGCCTGAGCTTTAGATCCCAAAAGGTCATAAATAAAATTTTAATAAAACGTGAGAAGAAGGGTACAAAATGATGTTTAAACACGTTTTACGTGAAAGTTGTTTTCAGATTTTCAAAATGTATATCTGACATTATGCTAATAAAATTATTTTTCGGATATTCGTTTTCATTTACTGTGAACTCGACGACCATTTTGTAAGCCGTGCTGCTCACATCGTTAGGGGATTTGTTTTGACTTTAAACTACGTCATACTAAATCCCCTGATGATATGAGCAGCTCCGCTTACGAAGCGGTCTTCGGGTTCAAAGTAAATAAACCACAACGAATATCTCCAAAGAGTTTTATTAGAATAACATTATTACGTAGTTGATCTTGCTGTGAAAGACATTAACGTGTATATTTGTGATTTGCTGCAAGAACTTCTGAGAAAGAGGTGTATAAAAACTGGATTAGAAACTATGAATTTATTACATAGTCTCTAATTTATTCAGAGATGCTTATAATCAATAAGCATGAGGTGACTAAGATCGGATACGTGTAAAGAGGGATATTGTGCGAAACAACCTAGCATTAGTCTGCACGTCGCGTAAGCTAGGTTTCCCAACAGACGAATTCAGGAAGGAACTAAGCAATCTAATTATTGTATCAGACTTCGTTAGACCGACCACACAAATTGAGTGCAGTATCTCGTTAAAGAAGATGTTTCAAAAATATTTATTAATTAAATAAATTAATGAGTGTAAATGTCATAATTCAGTATAAATAGGTAGGCTAACAAACAGGCAAATAATTTGTTATGACATGTTTTGAATTCAGATGCCTTGAGGATACGGTATTGGCTCCACATTTTAAGTAATTACATATAATCACGAAGGATTATGAGCGAAAGATAGGGTGGTTGTTTAATGTAAATTAGAAACCAAATCCTTGCAAATAAAGAAGTAAGACTAAAAGATTACAACCAAAATAAAAGTAGACTTGACAAACAAAATTACGTACTGGACGAACAAAGATTTTCAAAGAAACCGGTTTTGTTGTATTTCTGGAAGCAAGAATTTAAAATAGCAAAGCTGTTTCCATTCTGTTACACACAGACAACATAGTTGCAAAATTACTTTTTTCTTGTGATTTTTTTCTTTTTTTTTTTTTTTGTATTCAGATTGGTCAGAAGAAACGGGGAGACAATAATGATTCTGCATTTAACACAAAAGTAGAAAAACTTGTTCTCCAAGACCTCACAAACGCAATATGCTTTCTCTGCAAACTGACAGCTGTAGTAGCCAGTCCTGACATCTATATCATCTTTAATGTCTAAATAAGCTAAAGTTATTGGTTCTTTGGAATACAGTATGTAAAGACTCCAAAATATCACAAACGAAATAGAATGTTTAAAATTAGAATATCGAAATACAATAACATAAAGTTTCAATTTAATATGTAGTGACGATGATTTTTTATCTCCCCTATAGCGGTTTTATGAACGAAAAATACCTGAGCTGGTAGCAAAAAGGATGATCGGATGATGACATTTTAAGAATGCAACATATGGTTTCAAGAGGGTTTTGAATTTCAATCTGAACTGCTTGCCATTAAAAATGCAACACCATAAAGGAGAGAAGATAACAGCCCCAAATTTGGCAGGTAGTTACCTTAAGGTACAAGTAGAAAGCTATTCAACTTACCGCTATGTACGATACATGACAACGTGGCGACAGCGGAACGGAACTGCTGAAGCTCAGTGGCCTATGGATAAGATAAAATGAATTGTATGGGTGGTAACAGCACTATGGCAGTAGCCTGTGGGCCTACCATAGGCATTCAGAACGGTTGCAACACGGCTAGGCATAGAAAGGATGAACCATTGGATGTCATCATGGAGTATGGTAAGCCATGCGTCTTCGACAAGATGCAACAGCTCATAAACTATAGCTGGGAGAGGACACTGGCGCTAGAAGCATTATGCAATCATGGACTGCAATCGGGGAGAGATCAGGTGAACGCGTTAACCAAGGAGTCAGGGCAACACTGTATCCAGCCGGGAAGACTAGGACATCACGTGCCAAATGCGGGCACGCATTATCCTGCTGGAATGTGGTCCCCGGCAGGGCTTGTACTGAAGGGACCATAATGTAATGAATCTTTATCAGATATTGGTATAAGTAAGTTTACTAGTTAGATATAAGAGGCAGCCGTAATGGCCCTAACCTCGCTAGTGTAATCCAAGACATGAAATAAATAAAATACAGTAAATACATAAATCGGATCTGGCACATTGTCGATGTACCGTTGGGTGATCACATGTCCGTCAGTACGAACAGGCACGGAATTCAATGTCATCCCACACACTAACACCCGGTGCCAGACCAACGTGGGGATGCAAAACTCTGGTGTCGACCAGCATAGTGCCACGGTACCACCAGATACCGATGCGGCCATCATGATGCGGCCATCATGATGCTGCACACAGAATCGAGATTCGTCTGAAAAGAGGATGTGCTGCCATTCGACTTTTCATGTGCGACACCATTCTAGTAGCTTATCCCTTTGCTGTCAGCGGGAGCCGCAGCAATGGGCGTCGTGCAAATATGGCCCGCTCTGCCAGACAACATAGAAATGTTCATGGAGACACTGGGCACTGTTCAACATTTGCTATGTTCGGGAAATGGCTGTTCGATCCACCAGAGCCATACACACTAGCCGTCTGTCCGCGCGGCCCTGCTATGGCACGGTCTTTTGGGCATGTAGTTGCGTATTGCCTTCTTGGCACAATCGAGTCCATATGCGCTCCACTGTGATTGCAGTCAGCCCGATATGGGCACCAATGTCGCGGAAAGAAAAACCACAATCGCTATATGCTACAGTTCTTCCTCGATCAAAGGTGGAAACCTCCTGCCAGGACTGCCACATTCGACGACGAGAGATCTATCGATCATATACACACACACTCACGTTACACAGTCATCTACCATTACACTGTGGCTTTCTGACGTGGCTCCGATTGCTGTTCCTAGATGGCATTCCCGGCGCCTCTGAGCTCGCCATCTTTCCATGCTCTACATAGTCTGCAACTTTTGCATTAATACGATGTTCTTGGTGCTGCATTCTTAATAGTGAGCAGTGTACCTACGACATCTATGGCTCCGTCCGGGTTAGGTTAGGGGAAAGGACGTGGGATGGAGTTATTCAGGGCAAAAGACTTGAAATCCTCAGTCTGGATGGTCGGCCGTTGATATCGAACCCAGGACTTTCCTAGTGGGAAAATAGGTTCTAAATCACTTGTCTCCCAATCATGATTCGAGCCATAATAAGAAGGTGCCTATCGAAGCCTCTCATCCACTAGAAATTCTGTAAAGAGTCAAGGATAATAATTTCACTAAAATGTTTTTTATTTTCGAATTTTCTCGTAGAGGGTATCACGTAGGGGAGAGCGGGGCGAGGAGGACACCTTAAGCATATATTCACCCATAATTCTTGATCTACTGACAGCATGAGAATAAAAGAGCTTCCGTTTTAAAGCACAAACCTTCAGCTACAAATGACTACAATTTGGGCAAGAATGCTAATTTGGAGCACTGATAAAAAAATATGTAAAATGTAAAGGCCGTGAGTGACCCTTTGTACCCCATAGGTGGGGCAGAAAGGTTCATATATATGGTATAACGGAAAAGCCATGTTAGAAGTTGGAGACAGCTGTCCTTACAGAAAAAACGTCCACACGTCATTCGTGGTCTTTCTGCCCCAACGCCCTTGTTTCTACTATTCATTTTACCTTATTGCTCCATTTGCTTCCTAGATGCACTGGGAGATGCTTATCATTACTATAATTTGTAGTTATTCAAATGACATAATGTATATCATTCAACTATCTGTACGTTATAAGTTGTATTTGATAACGTACTAACTAAATTATATAGTACACTGCAAAAAATAGCTGTGTTAATTCAACACAATGCGGTGTCCCAGCGTGACTACCACTTTTCTGTGTTAAATCAACACAACACACGGTGTTGATTTCGGTACTGTGGAAAAAAATTACGGCTGCAGTGAGATTTGAACATGGGTTGCTTAGTTAGAAGTCAAGCGTCTTACCGACTTGGCTAAATCGTCAGACAGAAAAGTATAAGATGCAAACGATATTCAGTGAACAATTTGAATTAAACGACTACACTATAGATTTAAACAGTCTATGGGATCAAATATGTGTTGCTAAACCTCCAAAACAAACTAAGTTACTTGCACGACTTATCCCATGGTTTAATCACGTCCTATTTGTCAATTGAGAACCAGAATTCCCATTCATTGACAGTATTCTATTTCTATAAACGCAAGCAAGATGGCGACAGTCAAACACTTGAGCAGTATTATTACTTTCTTATCGTAACAACATGTCAAATAGAAATAGAAATTTACTTACTTTCATAGAAATTGAACATATTATCAATTAATGGGGATTGTGATTCCTAATTGACCGACGGAAAAGTTATTAAATAATGGCATAAGTCGTGAGATTAACTTTGTTTGTGTTTGGGGTTCAGAAACATTTCTTTTATCCTCTATATTGTGTCAATCTAGTGCTTTTCCAGCCTGACGATTTAGCGAAGTCGGTAAGACGCTCGACTTCTAACTGAGAAATCCATGTTGAAAACTAGCTACAACAGTAACTCTTTTTTCTTTCAGTACCGAAATCAACACCGTGTGTTGTGTTGATTTAACACAGAAAAGTGGTAGTCACGCTGGGACACCGGATTGTGTTGAATTAACACAGCTATTTTTTACTGTGTACTTTTTTCGAAAATAGGATTTTTCTTTATTGTCTCAGAAACAACCTGCTTTCCTTTTTTCCGGTGACGTCATACATCACTGCAGCTGTACATGCGAGATTGCGTTTGCGTCATACGACAGCAAATTGGCTAGTGGGTAGGGCATAATTAATATCGGTCTGAATCTCTTCGCACCACCAGTCCTCATCACTCTTTTATACGTGGAAAAATGTTCTTCATGAAAATTGTACGGCCTGAGCATTAGATGTCTAAACGCTATAAATAAAATTCAATTCAATTCAATGAAAATGGTAGATCATAACATTCTCTACACAAAACGGTTCTATTTATTTTATCGTAAGAGCGCCCCCTCACCACCACCAATTGTACTGTGAGAAATGCATAAATATAATTTATTGTCAGAGGCTGAAACCCCATCATGGAAAAAGCCAGTTACAATTTGTTTGGTGGCCTCTTTTGAGTTTGCAAAAGAAAGAAAAATAGAAAAAATAATAATAAAAATGTCCTTAAATTACATTTCAAAATGAATATCAATATAAATAAATGTCTCGTTATTGTACAAGGTGTCCATAAAGTCTGTTACAAACCCGTGTCGTATTTCTGGAAAGAATTGAAATGTGAGAACATACTGAAACATGCATTCCATTATTTTGAGAGACTAACATATTTATCTAAAAAAAAAATCACTAAAAGTTTCAAATTTCAAGAGGGAACGGGTAATAAGTTATACTAGTTTAAAAACTCTTGACAAAAGAAAAATGGACCTACTCAGTAATCGATAAGTTATTCAAAATGATGGGGGTTAAAGTTCGAAAATTACTATTTTTGCTCAGGCTGTATGAGTTAAATAGAAGAGTACAAATAGCAAGTTATTCAATGTAATATTGTTGTTTATTAATTACCACTGCAAGGTTCCAGCGTCCCCAGGAGAAACTGACTCTTCCCGAGGACCTCTTCTAACTCATATATTTTAAATTGAAAGGGTCAAATTTATTCTATGTGTTATTGAGTTTCTTGAGGATTAGCCCTAACAAGCTTCCAGCGTCCCCACGAGAAACATGATTATCCATATCCAGAAACTCTTTGCGGACTGACTAGCGCTGTACTAATAAGTGACTAACAATGCTAATCAGTTGTTAATCACATGTTAGTACAGTGCTAGTCACTCCAAAAATGTTTTTTTAATACGGTTGGATATGTTTTCCTCTACATAATGTCTGTTCTTATCCTCTGTATTTCTGGAACGAATGGAAATAACCAGAAAATGTCGGAACATGTATTCCATTATTTTGAGAATGTAAGTCAAACTGTCCATCTCTGATCAACTCGTACGATTCTGTTCGACTCTTAGAACCTGAACAAAAAACACACAAACAAATAAAAGTAAAAATATAGTAATTTTCAAAACTTGACCTCTTGCCATGTTGAATTGCTCTATTTTCTTCTTTCAGCAGGACCATCTATGTGATATACTATTATTCGAACTCCCTTGCATTTTGAAATCTTTCAGTTATCCCTCACATACCAAATTTGGGGGCCAGTTTATCGGGGAGACGGTGCAACCTTGTATGGATTGATGCATGAAAAAGAATAGTGCATTGAATAGCTTTGCTAGAGAAGTATTTTGTCGCGTTGTATTCTTCTATTTAACTCTTACAACATGTCATAAAATAGTCATTTTCTAATTTGATCTCCATCATTTTGAATAGGGGCAACTAGAATAGGGGCATCATTTTGAATAGATTCCTAAGTTGGTCAAAAAAGAATTCTCCTCTATCAAGACATTTCAAATGATATATTACTAGACCCCTGTTAAAATTTGAAATCTTTAGTTGCCCCAGCTGCGCCCATCGGGGGTCAGAGGTGGATTTAATTAGGCATAAATATTAGTTCCTCAAAACAACAGAAGGAAAACGTGTTTGAGTATTTTCTAATATTGGCGTTCGTTCCGGAGATACACGGGTGGTGACAGACTTTATGGACATAATAACGAGATATTTATTTATGTTACCTGGCTCGCGTAGTTCAGACGGTAACGCCACGGATATCGGATAGGGAATGGGTAGGTACGCGGATTCATACCCCGTGGCCGACCATCCTCACTGAGGTTTTCCAGGTTGTCCCTTAGTTTCACCTGGCAAATACCGTGATGGTATCTCAAGTAATGTCCTAGCAAATACATTCCACGTACTCTAACTACCCCATCCCGGCCTCAGCCAAAGATGCTTAAAAGGCCATGAATAAATACATTGAAATTTATTTAAAAAAAAAACAAACTACCAAACGTGCAACTGAAGGAAATGTTAATGATATACAATTTTTATTTTTGATTCTATTACTTTTGCAGAAAGGTCTGACTCTGAAAGGAACCAACAACGGAATTTTAGCTTCTATTTTCGAGATAGTGGCTTCAACCTTTGATAATAAATTATATTTCTGAATTTTTCACGCTTAAATAGTTCTTACGACAAAAGGAAAAAGAGCTATTTTTTTGCAGAGAATTTTATGCTCTATAATTTGTTATAAGAAAGACTTTTTACGTACTTGCTACCGTTTATGAGAAGAAAAAAATAAGAAACAAATTTTGGATGCTATTTTTCAAGATGGCGGCTAGAGCACAACTTTAATTTTTCGGACAGCTTCTAGAATTTCAATCAGAAGGCTAAAGAGAAAATTGCTGCAGATTTTTTCGTTTGTATGATATTTTAATTTTGAAGCCCCTCAGTTTTAGAGTATATAATGACTGGGATATTAGAGACAATAATTTATACAATAGTTATGTGCTTTTAACATGACCGGATATTTAATAAGTAATTGAACTCAGTACGCAATTTCGCCCTAAGCCATAGAGATGCCTTAAAAGCCATAACTAAGTTCTAATCCAGTACTCAATTTTCAATTTCAGACAGAGTGGAAATAACTTTACAGTAACAGCAAACAAAATGTGTTCTTTTGAATTCTTATTCGACAAAAATATCCACTCATGCGGTCATCTGGTTCTCCCGTTCCATTGGCACTTTCTCCAGCACTAACTGGGCACTCTTTTATACGTATAGATATACAATGATGGACGTGTGTAGAGCTCTTTGCACCTGTGTGCTTGAAACATGTTAAAAGAACTAAAAAAGAAAAAAAGGAAGAAAACGATGGAAACTAGAGCAGTATACGAGATAGAGAGGCTTCAATACTTCTTTTTCTTTGTGGCTGTATTTCTCCTCCAACACATTTAGTTTTACTTGGTCAGTACGAACAGGAAAACCGGTCCACTTAAAAATATTCCATTCACAAAATACAACTTGGTGTACAACATGTTTCACTTTATATTTTATTGAGATTGGTGTTAATAGTTGATTGAACTCCAATCATGCCAGGTTACACACTGTTTTACTTTTATTGAACAAAAAAATAACAAAAAAATTAAAATAATGGCACCCCCCTGTACTCTCATTTCATATGCAACTACAGAATGTAAGTCGCTATAGCTATTCTTGTGGTATTACTTTCCACTTGTCCCTTTTAAGTTAACAACATTTTTGGGAATGACTAATAATAAATTAATAAATGTACAATTATATAAAAACGTTTCAGCTACCAGTGAGTTGACCATGATGGTGACAGTCTAGAGGGTCTGAGAGTAAAGTAATGAGACTTCTTTTCCTTTCGTGCTGTAACCCTGAAGCTTACTAAGATATCGCACGTTTAACCTCGAACCTACCCTCATACCCAGCGTAATTGCTGTTTCTACAGTTCCTCAGTCTGGAGAAGTTGTCTGTACTGAAACATGATTACAAAAAAGTTTAACATTGATCCAGAAAATGTTTGTCTCGTACTAACTGAAGATTTGAGTATAAGAAAACATTGTGCCAAAGTTGTTCCAAAAATCTCATCCATCATTTTTATGACGAGGGTCATATACGCGACTTTACAATGTCCGTAGTTATGAAAAATAACCATAAATACAAACATTGCTTCGTTTTTACCCAAATCCACCTGTGTGACTAACCCAGGCTAAGCTTTTATGAAAGGATTACACCTAATTCTTTCATATGCACAGCCTTTTAAAACCAAACTAACTAGCACCGTTGCTTGTTCGGATTAGCGAAAGTTTGGATTGTTCGGACTCGATACTAAAACATGCATTACAACTTACGTATGTATTGCTTATCAACTGTTCCGTGATAACAACTGCAAAGGAAGAATTCTTTGTACTAAAACATAGGCATATACTGTACATTCCAGATTTTTTTTTAAATAATAGACGAAAGGATGGGAACCAAGGTGATAAATTTGGGAGTAAAACTAAATGTGTGTATTTTACTATAATATACAATTCGGGATAATAAATGCCACCAAGACAGAAATGAAGATTTAACATAAGAACTCTTTGTTTTTGTACGGATTAACGGGGTCTTAATGTACTTGACCTGGTAGTACGTATTATTAGACTTCTTAACTGACCTAAACTGGTCGTTTCATTTTCACCTATTCTAAGTATTTTTTTAAAAAAGACTTTGATAACAATCGAACAAAGATGGAACTGAGTGTAATCTGTTACAGTTCTTACACCGATATGTCTCTTTTGCCCTCACATTTTACTGGGAAGTAACCATATTTAACATATTTATTGGCATGCATGCTTGACGCATCGAATTTGTATAAAAAAATAAGTAACGAAATAGGCAGTACATGTTTTCAAATCGATAGCTTACTGTCTACTAAAAGCTATGCTTTCTAAAATATACTTATTCTTTATATTGTCATATCTGTGTCCTTCTGTAGTTTATATTGGATCATTGGCCCTTAAGCATCTGTGTTCGTCTTTTACTTCCCGTATCTACTACACAACTCCAAAGGTCATTTATGATAAAGATAAAAGACAATAGAACAAGAAATTATAATACATCATCAAATTCGCTTTTGTTATACTGAGCTGAAGAAAGGTATATAAGAAAGTGGCCAAATGAGTCAATACGAAATAAGTTAAAATATTTTTAGAAACAGAAGCTATCAGAATACTATGCTAACCACTATCATTGTGGTGGTGTATTTATGTAACTAAAGAATTTAGTTTTGAAAATAGCGTTGATCTTTACGACTCGGGTAAGGGGAACCGGATTCTCTGGAAGAAACGAAAACCGGATCATAAACAAACCAATTCTGAGGGAACCAAGTACCCATTTACTAAATACAGATCTTCGGTGCCAAGATCCAGATACGGGCACCCGGTTCCAAGATCCGGTTGCAGTTACTCTTCCAATTTCCTGATCTGGGTATCCGGTTTTAAGATCCAAATCCTCAGTACCAAGACTCAGATCCACCATGATATATCCTTCGATTGGCCGGTGCCTACCAATATCCCTATTGCTCTATAAGAACAACAGGGTTGAAGAGATGTATATAAAAATACAATTGAAAAAGGCTTTGCAAAGATATCACTATCAGCTGGGCCTAAATAGATTTATGCTATGTGTGCAGTAGTAATTTTCTCTGGGCGATTTTCTAATTTGCGAAAATGAAACATACTTCTATATGACAGGGTACACACTGGTAATTTTAAAATTACCGTGATAAACAAATTGAAACACGCTCTATTACGGATGTGATGCAAGTATTTTCACCTGCAGAAATAGGACACATGTGTTTAAAACTCTCCGCGCGCAATAGTAACTGAATTGCTTAATTCGGTGACTGCGGCTTGTACCCTCAAAAAGAAGTAATTACAAATAATTCCACAGTAAGAAATAATTCATTCGTTAGTAGTGTGTTTTTCAATGAAAGCATGTAATCGTTCATTATTAAATTATTTATATTTGAAGCAAAAAAGACCAGAAAGTTAATGGACAAAATGCACAAACGCAGAAGTGGTATTTTGAAATAAGAAATGTATCTTTTGTGTTCAAACATGTAAATATAGAAGTACTTTATTAAGTTCAAGAATTGTTATTTTCTGTTGAAACTTCAGAGTTGCGTTTTATCATTGTAAACTTCTTTCAAAATTATTTCATGAAGTAAATTTTTGCTTTAAGTCAGCAATATCCTAGTGTATGGGTCTTCAAATGGTGGACTCCGATCCGGATCCGGATCCGGACCCTGAAGCCTTTTTTCCAGACCTTAACGGTTTAATACGAAATGGAATTTATTTACGGTCTTTTTGCATCTTTGGCTCACACCAGGTTTGCTACAATGTTAAGAGTAATATATCAATGTATTGTATTATATTTACAGTTGTACACCTTTCACTAGTTGCAATACACGAAAAGCAGGGAAGTGTAATGTGAATTCATGCCAATTTACAGCATGTCTAGTCTTTAATTTCACTGTAATTGTTATCAAATATATGAAATGAGCAATAAACGTACTGTCTTACTGTTCTTTTTCTATTTATTTATGACCTTTAGGCATCTGTGGTTTAAGCCGGAATAGGGTAGAGGAAGGAGTCATTCGGGGCCAACGTTCTATCATGTGAGTTACGGCTACGGGGTCTTACTGCTTTGTCTTTGCGGGGTATCGACTAAGGCGTTTTCATTGCGACATTACCATCAATCCAAGCCCCAGTAGAAAATAGTTTTCTACTCCTGAGTTACAGCCAATATCCGTTGTGGTGGTGTGCAACCAGTCGAAAAGTAGTATTTTGGTACGCTATGCTATGACGAAGAGGGACTTACAAGTTATAAAATCTATCTCTCCTTGCTTATCTATCCTGAAATGACTGAAGAACTTTTATCTTCTCTCAAAGATGCAAAGACCCAGCGTCCGTGGTCCAGGCAGTAACGTCACAGACTTCGGATTGGTAATGGATAGGTACACGTTGGTTCAAACTCCACGGCCGACTATTCCGACAAATTATCAAGTGTTTCCTCGCTTTCAGCAGGAAAATGCTGGGATGGTACCTTAAATATGATTCTGATACATTGTCACTCTCCGGCCCTGAGATAAAGATACCAAAAGGCCATCAATAAATTCAAATTCAAAGATGCAATGAGTTTATAACATCGTCCTTTTAAAAATATCTGACTTGCAATTGGATAAACCCAAGGGCTTTTCTTTTCGCGGTTTTCTCCTTGGTCTTACATTAAGAGCAGCCGACCACGGTGTGATTTCATGTGTCAGACTAGCGTCTCCAAAGTTTTGGGTTCGAATCCCGGCTGGGGTATAGATGTTCGTAGATTTTTAGAGATTTCTCATCTAGTGCAATCTAGACGGACCGAAGTCATTAGTTACTACATAATTACTTAGATTAACTCTCGGATTAAGTTAATTTGGGGTTAAAATATTTTGTCCATCAGTCAAGTAGTGTACCAATAAGTAGTATTAGAAGCATATAAAAAATGTTAACATTTTGTTGGAAAGAAATAAAGAACTCGTGTTGGCACAGCCATAGTCTTTTGGTAGGCAATACCAATACCACTACCTGAGGTAGGAAGAAAGTAAATTCTTCACTTTTATCGCTACATTCTAAAGAGATTCAATTCAGTTCTAAGTAAGCATTAGAGTGGTAAACTTATTTATCACAATATACAGTGAACGAAATGTATACAAGAAGAGTTCGAAATAATTTATCATTAAAATGCAAAGAAGTCCTTCAAAAGTTCTCGTGAGAAACAGACGATAAAATAAATTTTATTAAAACTTAACTTCAGATAAATCTAACAATATTAATTGTACACATCACTTATTAAGATCTTATATAAGTAAAAGTTCAACGAAGATATGTAAAGTATTGAGTGTAAAATTAGTGATATTTTTTTTACAGTGTATCCCCGTTCATTTCTTCCCCGTTCGGAAGAATTCAAAATGCCCTTCACCACTCCTACGTTTCCTCTCAATAAGAAACACTTTACTGATCATTTCCTTAGCCATTAGTACATAGAAGGAAAGTTCGTTTTACAAATGAATGTTTCTTTTCTCGTCTTCAATTGCTTTTAACATTTTGTTTTCTAAAATGTTAGGAAAAGCTTTTCCAGAAGTGTTTATATTTGTTTCCACTCTAGTTTATAAAAACGTTCAATAATTTCTGTAAATTGACTATAAATATCAAATCAACATAATTAAACGATCTTTTCTGCCTTTTGTTGTCTTGAAGTAAAACAGGTTTATCTGGGTGTGGGACAGAAAGAGTTAAACGTAATTCTTTGAGATGCACTTTCTACCGTAAAATGCACAACAATGAGATGCACCATAATGAGAAGTTAATGGCATCGAGTTTCTTTTATTCACACAGCTTCATATGTTGGTTGATTGGGATGCTCAAGACTCCTTCATTGATTCATGATTTCCTTATTTCCTTGCCTAAACAAGGACGAGTGAGTGACTGCAAAACTTTCACCGTTACGAGTGACGAGAAACTTCCGTTAATTTCCCGTCATTATTTTTATTACTTTATCCGCTTTTATTATTATTAAATAAATAATTGACGTCTTTTATTTGACAGAGGCGGTTTATTTCTTTGTATTTTTGATATATATTGTCAACGTAGAACGCCAACCTAAAGGGCATGCAAGTACAATTACAAAATATCCAGTCTTCACAATGGTGAACGTCCAAGTCTGATGACCGTCATAGTAGCTGACTGGATATGCCAGTTTAAGGTAAATCAAAACGAATATCAAACGCTGGATGGAACACCCATTCTATTTAATTTTGAAAATGTAAAATTTTAAATTGGCCAAGAATGAAAAAAAAAGTACCGTACTTTCTTATATTAAAAAAAACTTATAGAAATAAAGCGCTTGATTATGCCAGATTTTTGTTATTTCATTATTAACAATTGTTTTAATTAAGTCATTAGTGCCAACATTAATCGGTTTTAGGCCTACTGATAACTAAATACGTTCACGAACATGACATTTGCTACATGCAATAGATCAAAATTCATCGCATGATGTGGTAATTAATTTATTGTTGAGTGTGAAACACAAAATTCTTGCAAAATTTAAAAGAGAATTGGTTTGATTTGTTTAGTAAACATACGAATGATTTCACAACTTTTAAGTTCTGGAAAACAAATCACACTTCCGAATGGAGTTAAGGATGGATTAATTTAATATATTAAAGCAAATATATGACTTTACAAGTTAAACAGATTGTGGAAAAGATTCATAGCAGAAGGAACTTCAAATACCAAGTAGATATTACTATTGAAAAGTGTTTTGAACTGTTTTATGTGCATTTACGAAATGTGTTATTTTGTCTTACTCAATTTCTAGTGGCATCAACTGGAAATATGGTAATTGATTGTTGCATGCGAAAGTAACTAAATAGTGTTAGCGTTTTACGTTTACGTGTTATATAGCAAATATATTGATCAAAGTGTACTTGTTATAACCTGGAAATAACGTAACTTAATCTAACCAAACCTAACGTGCTGCATGCTAATGGAATGTAACATATGTTGAACTTTGTAAAGCTTCTGTAAACAATATTAATCAAACCTAAAACCACCTACGTTATGTTGCGCCTATGAAAAATAAGGCTGGTTTAAATATTAATAAAGTGAGCAGTTTTATGCTATTGATTTATGTTTATGTGTACTGTAAACGATACATGCGTATTTTTTTTCCAATTTGTACAATAGCATAAAACAGATCTAATACTGAACATCGACCTTCAGTAATAAGGCACGGTATTCACACACAGCAGTCATATCTCGTTCAGTATAAAAGAGAATTGGAGGTATCGAAGCAGCTTGTTTACGTGTGTTTGTTGTATGAATTTAAAGTGGGCCTGTCAGCTGCCGCATCAATTCGCCGCATATGCCAGGCATTTGGTGAGAATGCCGTGAACGAACCACGGCATTGGTTCCAGAAGTTCCGTTCGGGAGATGTGAGTCTTGTTCATGAACCTCACAGTAGACGACCACATGTTTTGAATGATGAGGCCCTGAAAGCAGCCATCGAGGAGGACAGTGGTCTAACGTGTGATGAGAAAGGAATTTGCAGAAAGGTTTCATGTTTCGCTGAAACAGACTGCACCTGCATATGATAGGAAAGTCATACAGGTTAAGCAAGTGAGTACCCCAAACATTGTCGGCAGTCAACAAGGAACAACGAGTGGCAGCCTGTTTGTCCTTGCTCACTCGACACCTGAACACACCCATATTTAATCGTTTGCTCACTGGGGACGAAAAGAGGGTCCTCTATGTCACTCCCAAGCGTACCAGACATTGGTTGTCGCCACGTGACCCTGTTCCTCACACCTCAAGAACACCTCTATACCAACGAAAGGTTATGCTCTATGTATGGTGGACTTGTCACCAACAGGTGCATTTTGAACTCTTGCCACCTGATTAGGCCATCACTGCTGATTACACACAGCAGTTGCAAAGGGTGCACAGTGCTTTGCGGCAGAAGGAACCGGCATTGGTGAATCGCAAGGGTGTGCTGTTCCTCGACGACAATGCCAAGCCACATGTGGCAAAGAGGACCCGGGAGACCCTTCAGCAATTTGGCTGGGAGACGCTATGCCATACATCATATTCACCGGACCTTGCGCCAACAGATTACCACCTGTTTCATTCCCTCGACAACCACCTCCGTGGGAGATCCTTCGCTAATGAGGGAGAATGCACACACGGACTTATTTGTCTCGAAGACCGCCGACTTTTACCACCAGAGTATTGTGCAGCTGCAGGAACGTTGGCGAAAGGTGTTGGAGGCTGATGGAGCTTACCTCGAAACCTAAAACTACGTAAAGGTCCACTGTATTGCTCTTTGTTTATTACTGCTCTAGAACGGCAAACAAAATTTGGTTACCTTGTATATAATCAGGTGAATACTGAGTCGGGAATTATTCGGGTGACGTCATCCAGCCGGGGTGATGACCAAGTTGGGGTCACTTCTTGGTTGGCGTTACCGCATTTACACGGTCTGACTTCCGACAGTGGCCTGGGGCGTTACAAAAGACAGAGACAAGTGACTACTTGCTTCACGAAATGTTAAGCTAAGATATCAGGACCGGAAAACTTCCAACCGCTCACGCACTAACCTTGTCGTTGCGGTGCCTAACTTATTGTGTTGTGGTATGATTATCAACATGCACGGCAGTGCATGAGCCAAGTTCTTCACGTCAGAAAACGTCAGCACTGCCAGAAGCATGTTATACAGGAACAAGAGTTTATGGCAAAATCGACGATTTGGGGACCCCGTAAGAAAAAGATGTTAAAGATAGGAATATGAGCTTTTGCCGTTAAGGAGATATGGTAAATATGTGCACATGTACAAAATTTCATATTCGTATCTCAAACTATGTTCTAGTTGTGGACCCCTGAAATTGCACATTTTAGGCTAACTGACTCACTCACTCACTGACTGACTCACTCATCATATTGTTTAGGGTGTTTGGAGTAAGCTAGAAACATGAAATTTGGTATGAAGGTAGAGGATGATAAGTAGATAAAGGAAAAATTCCGACATTTTGAAAAGGTCGCCATCTTGGATTCAAAATGGCCGCCAAACCTAAAATTTCAAAGAATACACAGCCTAAACGACTAAAGATAGAACAGTGAAATTTGGTATGAAACTACATCATTGATAGCAAATTAAGAAAACTTT
>JAGDQP010034335.1:0-18433 GCA_022664845.1 Lepisma saccharinum | reverse complement strand
GGCGGGTGGAGTGACAGCTTTCTTTCTTTTGTAAAATAAATGGAAATGAAATGCGTGGGGCATACAGCGTCCCCTCAAGCAAGATACTTTTTCACCAGCAATGTGCCAAAATCAGGCGAATGCCTGCTCTACGACTCTGTGAATGTCGGTGATAGGGACAACAGCTCCTTTTTGCAAAACCAAGTGAAGAAGCAAAGGGGGAAGGAGGGGCCCTAAATGAAGAAAAAAAAATTAGTACAGTTAAAGAAACAAGGAAAGGCTAAAAACAAGTTTTTCTTCTTTAAAATTTTATGCTAAACTAGACAAAACTTGGAGTTGTAAGTGGATTTATTTAAATAAGATCTAGCGTCACATACCGTACACATATCTTTTAAACGAAACTCAAAACTTTCACGATCCCATATTAGAAAAACAATTTATCATTCAATTTGCGCATGAATAGACACTTCTAACGCACAACACATTTCGACTAAGTCTATAGCCATTATCAAGTGTACTCACGTTTGTAAGGGGATGTTGAAATGTACAGAGCTTTACCCTGTTTTCCTCGTCTAACAATAGCTTTAGGTTATGATGTCAGAAAATACATTTTATATGACTGCGTGACAAATTTTATCCTAACCCCATTTTTTTCTTTAAGACTGAAGTAGTCGTCTGTGATTACGGACTCTGCTCAGAAAGTGTATCGCTGTGATGAAATCTCGCAGAAGGAAAGCGAGCGATGATATTTTTGATATTACGTCAGCAACAACTAGGGCTTAACTGCCAAACGATACAAGGTATCAAAAAGTGTTTCCTCTAAAAGTTGTTCAAAATTTAGAGCTTGTTACAAAGGGAGCAAAATCAACCTCAGTTTCTATTTAAAATTTTCAAGTCCCCTCTCCACCTCCCGTAGAGATATTCCCAGAAAGCTACTGCTTTCAGCAACATCTTCATGTGATTCCGTATATGTACTTTGGTATGTATATGTTTGTTTCAAAGTTCTATGTGCAATAGGAGCCAATTTAAAGTTCTGATACGGAGACTGAGAACCACGCTGTATATAGGATGTATTTAACTCTTCAATTTGCTAACAAAAATCACTAAAAGATCCACATGTTAACTATCGATAGAAACAGTAGAATTTCGTGAGTAAAATGTTAAACAATTGCAAGTACAAGGCAAAATTTCGTAAGTACAAGGGTAAATTTCTTGAATATCTAAAAATAAATAATCGTACTGAATAACAATTTAAAACTTCAGAGATAAACCTAGCACTAATGCATGCTACTAAAACCTTAAATAAAATGCATTTATTTCCCATACTTCTTACACATGTGCAAAAACCGGTATCAAAATTTTAATCAACACATGTAGAACTATGAAGGAGTTTATTTCTTATTTTCATATGCACATGATGAACCGAGTTTCAAATTTGTCATGTTCAGATTTGTTCGATTGTTCAGCAGCACACACGAAAACTTTGAAATAAACTCTCTCACAGGCTGTGTTTGAAACTCTGCTTTGCCCTTTCCGATAGCGAGATTTACGGTGGCGTGATATATCACGTGTTCGACTTGTTTTCACAGAGCTTTTTACAGCGAATACTGTCAAACGCACAGAATGAATGGCGTTGTGATAATGTAGCTCCTATCTTTCCGCTAGATGGTAAACCATGTTCGCAAAATTGCTTCTAACATTCTCTGTGCTACGACGATCCGATGATAGGTTTTCGAAGACGAATTATTATTATTATTTTTTTCCATTTGTTTAGGCATTATTTTCGTGAATGAATGAATAAAAATTGCTTATTTCGTGAGTAGTGCTCCTCAGAATTTGTGGATAGAAACGAACTGTCCAAATTTCGCGAGTAGTTCGTGAGTAAAAAATGACATTATCACAAAGTGTTAACATCCATCTATCTATTCCATGCGATTTCTTAAGTATTTTACATTTTCGCGAAATTCTACTGTCTCGATAACTATCGATAAGAAATTGAATCATAAATGACAAAACTTAATTGCATAAATACACAATAAATAAAGACCGTTACACATTTTAGGGGGCAAAAGAAGCATATCTAGGGCCGGGCTCAAGAAACGGAAAAAAGGACATAAAATTTTAGGTGTTCCTGCTTCTACTCCAAAAATGTCAGCGTTTTCAAAGGTGCGGTTTTCAAGAAAAATGTGGACACATTTGGTCTAAAAATGGCTCCTCGGCAGTTTTTCAATAATTCAGAGCCCCACAAGGCCAGAACTACTCACTTTAGGTGAAAACTGAAATCAGATCCTTATAGAACTCGGTAATATCTATCGTATGCACACACACACACAAAAAAAAAGCATCTCAATATGACTAATAGGAGCAGACTTATAAAAAAATCAGAATTTTCGGCTTAAATTTGGCAACGTTGCTATTAATTTCTTCGGATAATAGCCAATCAGCAATAATGATTTTAACACACGATAAAATATAACATGGGACAAATATTATGCATTTTATTTCATACAAATCCGTAAAGTAGTCACTGAGAAATTGAATTTTGAAAACATTCATTTTTATAATTTGATGCCAGTAGAATACATGTACAACTATTTTGAGAGCCTGTAACTCTTCATTTTTTTTTTTTTTTTTTTTTTTTTGTCGGGAAAAGAAAATATGGATCTCTTTATTTTGCATATGCTTTTAGGAGAAAAAAAACCTGCGACCATGATATAGATCAGCCTGGATGAACTGAAATAGAAGTAGCCAATAGAAGAAGACGAAAAGCGGAGGAAATGGATAATCTGACCCATTCATACCGTTAGGAAGATTTATTTCTCCTGTGTACAAAAGGGAAGATTGCAACAAATAATAATATTTACATAAGATAAGGTAAAATTAATTATACTAGCAGTAACAGCACTGTGACTTAACGCAATATTATTTACATAAATAGAAAGTTATTTATGCCACTGCCAACATTAACTAACCAAATCTAAGAATTTACTTAGTAACCTGTATGTATCCAACAAATAAAAGTAAGATAGGGAATCTCTGTGACAACGAACTGGGCGGTCCAGGTTCAAATCCCGGCCAGGATGTTGGAGATTTCACTTCAATGTTCCCATGCCTGGCGCTCTGAGGTGCACTCAGCTTCCTAGCCTACCAACTTTAGTACCAGAAAGTTCTTGGGTACTCCTGAGCACCTGGAGAGGTAAAGGCAGTTGAGCATGGGACTGAACAACATATCTCACTTCGTACCGTAGATCAACCTTTACCGATCGTTAATGTAAAGCAAAAATCTCCTTAATTGTTGAAATTGCTTGATTGTTGTTGTGAAAATCAAAACCTATAACAATAAAGCTCTTTCAACAATGAACAAAAATGAAAATTAAAAATCGGCATTAATCGAACTATTGAGTTGATTATGAACTTTCAAGCAACGATAAAAATACATTGAACATATACGGAGATAATAATGCCATCTTTTGTTGGAGATCGTTGCTTTCATTAACCTTAACCAAATCTAACCTAACCCTGAAAGAGGTTACGTATGTTAGTGAAAGGCGACTTCTACCGTCCACGGAACTACTGCCATCTTGTGACACTAAAACCTCCCTGCAATCTTAAAAATGCCCCTTCACCCCCGAAAAAGTGTTCCAGCCGAGACTCAAATCCAGGGCCCTTTTTTCTTCAACTACTTGGGCAGCTGTGCTTTTTTGTGAACGTTCAACCTAAAAAAGCCATTGTTAATACCTAAGGAGTTGCACTCAATGCAAAGCACAGAGTGCAGATTGTATTGAAAATTAAAATATCTTAACATTGGTCAAGGTCATTTGTGCCCTTACACTTACATCAGCCCTTGATTTTGCACATTATGCTGTCCACCCCATATAATAAATGTAGAACTTTAATAGTAATAATTATCAGAAGCCGTTTCGGAGTGCGAAGTGGACGTCTTTGTAAGTATAATGTGGGTGAAAATTGATCATACTCGGTTTCCTCACTTCCAACCCTTCATGGCACTCAGGTGAAGAAACTATTATTGTGGATGAGTAGGTACGTTTAATGTGACTTGCCTATAATGCGTAGTGTTAAAAAATAAATCGAACCTGAGTTTCATTACACTGTCTTCGCTCGCTAGGTATTGTTTCATTTTAGGTAATCATAGGATGAATTCAAGCCTGTAGCAGAACGGTACTATTACATCAGTGTCATCAACAGGTAGATGTGGGGTGCGAATTTATCAAAAGTGATAAGATGATGTGTAATGTTGATAAACAAACATCATCTGTAAATTGTTGTTCTTCCTATGCGTGGGTGCAGAGTGCTCACAAATTTCGAAAAAGTTTAAATTTAACCTACGAGAAGTTAACGTCACGGAAACTTCATACAGATAATATAAACCTGTCAATAGCAGTAGGCTGGATTTTAATATACTCGTTAGCACAGTGCTTCCAATAACGAAATTCGTTGAACATACCTACCTACTACATTATCAACTGCTTATTAGTACCCTTCATAAGTATTTAACCATTTAAGTCATTCTCTAGAAATTCATGAATATAAAACAACCTTTTTGATATTAATCTTGCCATAGCTTGCTAATACGTTAATTTTAGATTGGGTTACTATCCAACGTCTTATGCATAATTCTAATTACAAATGAATTATTTGGTTACTAACTTCTCTTTTAGGGCTTTTAACAATTCCGATTCACTGTGAACTGTATAAGCGTTAATCTGTATTTGTTCCAAAACAATAATCGTACGACACATACGGCGAAGTTCAGTTTAAGCCAGCCAAAAATATCACAATTAGTATTCCTCCGGATCTTGATGAATTAGCGTGCGTACCTAACGAAAGTGTAAATAATAAAATAATTGATTCTCTTAACACTTATTGGATTGTTGGTTGTCGCTAGATGTTTATAGAAGTGCCTGTAATCGAGAAAAAAAACGCGCAGTTATAAATTTACGTCACAAGGCAACTACTTGACATTTTTCCTTCGGATTTTCTCTATTCTCCTCTAATTTACTTCCGAAAGCTAAATTCTAATCTTACATAAGACACCTTCCTTTACTAACCCACAGTCAATTTCTCCTGTAAATTTTCCATTTTCTGGTGACGTAAAACTATACCAGCACAAAATTACATTTAACTAATGAGAACTAAAATTAGTTGGAAATCAAGTAATAAATAATCGATGTCCGTAGCACCTCCAACTACGGAACCACAGCCACCGTCATTCATAACTCAAAAGTGACGCCGTTAGTATTCTCCGCATACTGTCATCTTTGTTTGTTTCCCAATTCAAGCGCGTATTTCATGAACTTGCAAGAATGAGTGTTATAATTCGTAAATAAGACCTAATAGCTGGCTGATCTAAATTGAACTTCGTTATATATGTAATAAGTCGGGTTACATTTTATTAAGACAAATTACTTTAAATTTTGTTTAATTACCCTTAAAGATTGAACTGACTCGAAATCCGAGCTCAAAAGCACTGTTCAGGAGCAGTGATACTTTACCTTGGGAGTACCTGGAGTCCATCCTCGACTTCTCTTGTGTACAAGGGCGAAACTATGATTTAACATTACTTAACAGTAAGACAAATTAGGGTTAACCCAAATTCGCTATTCCTAACATTAAGGACATTAAAACTAAAGCAAGCAATTTTACGTACCTTTTCCTCAATGCAGTCGACTATGACTGACGGATATTTTCTGCTTAGCCATCTAAAAAATGCAGGCACACCCATGGCTACTTGTTATTCGTTTCAGAAGATAGACTATAAAATATCTTTACACTTCCGGCTTTTTTCAAATACGATTATACCACGCTTTCGGCGAAGTTTTACACATTTCCCATGTTTGTACTCCTCGTACTCATAAACCTGCGGGGCAGACAGCGTTGTCAGTTTCGTAAGAGCAAATTTCCCGATCAGATGCAACATTTCCCGCCAAGTAATATAATAGAATTTTCAATGCTAGACAGTAAGAAATGGTATACTAAAATTAAAAAAAAAAAAAAAAGTTCTTATTTATGCACAAATATTTTTTTCAGTGAAATTTCAGCGTTCGCATTTAATGGAAAATAAAAACATGCCGGTTTCACACTAGTCGTCTTTCGAAATGGCTATCTTCTTACTTCATGTTAAATTAGGATGCTGATATTTCAAACGAAAATATTTCTTGGTGCATAGATACCTTGGAACTGTTTTCTATTTTTTGATATGCAATCTATTTTATATAGCGACGAATATATGCTAGATTACAAATTTTGCGAAAGGATAAATTAAAATTGAAATTATGTGTATATGCACAGAGTGAATCTTGCAGTTTACTTTCGAAATGTACGTTAATAAGAAATTCTAACTTTATCAAGTCGACATAATTAGTATCTGATTTCATTATACATTCTTTGTTGGTGGTTATATTCTTGTTATATTCCTTGTAACTATGACATTTTTTTCAATCAAAATGAAAATGCTCATTAAATAATTAGCACAAAACATAAAGGATACACATAGAAAGTACACCAAATATGTTATTTAAGTTCTCGTTTTAGTCTCATCTTTCAGAAATGTGCTTATGTAATCCTTCGTAAAGTATATTAAAATAATGGATGAATAGCAGATTGAAAATGGCAGCATATCGGCCTATGTTTATAATCAAGAACTATCTTTCAAAACCCTGCTGGAGAATATATAACAACGCAATAACTCAACCGTACACTAATGTAGACAAATTTTCCTGGTGTCTTCAGTTTACTGTGTATCCACCAATTAAAGATAAGATTTATTTTCGTCGAATAAGTGGGTGAAGCACACACAGAAAAAGAAAGAGACAAGCGTCTGCCGTCAGCATTTGAGGAACAGCCGAATGCACCCGAGAAGTCACGAATGTTTGGAGTCGAGAATTCACGCAACTTCTAGCAAAGGAGGAAACTAGCAGGGGCAGAGAGAAGTATACTTTAGACAAGAGTGTAATAATTGTACATAACATTTTCATATTGACAATATTTCTAAGTTAAACACATTTGTGTGATAATTTTCTTAAAATTTTAGCTGTGTGTTGGAAATTTGTCATTATAATTTACATTTATTTTTCAATTATGTAGTTTTAGTGACAAGTTTTGTGATTGCCTACCAGAAGTTAGTTGAAAATGGGGTGGTATTATTCTTTATTAAGCCTCCCTATAAAATCATTATTGCGATCTTTTCCCAGGACTTGTTAATTCCCAGTTTTCTTGCCAGCTGCGATAGGCGAGCGTTAGGCCAGAGTTCACGAGGTTCTCGTTTCGAATCTCGATTGAGCCATAGATGTTTGTGGCAGTTTTCTTTAAGTTGTGTGCGGAAATCATCAAATTAGTATACAATGTTTATAAAACTACATGTTCAAACTGTTTGAACTTGAATTTTATTTTTAGCCTTTAGGCATCTTTGGCTCAGGTATATTTGTATACCGGATGCACCTGATCTTCAAAGAATTCTAATATTCTTTGTGTGTGCCAGTTCAACGTTTGAATACTTATTAAAAATCAATGTTTGGAGCAAACTAAATAATGAACTTATACTGATGTTTAAGAATAATTATCAGAGACAGAGAAATATATGTTTTCTTTATACTTGTAGATTTCTTAATTAGTTCTTTTATAAATGCTATTTTAATTGATTTTGCAATTCTTTCTTTAATATATTAATTATTTTGTATTGAGATTTTCGTTTTATACAGCTGAAACTCTGCAAGAGGAGAAATAAAGGAAATTGGAAGCTATCGAAATGTGGACGTGAGGATGAAGTGTGAACGGGAATAATAATAAAAATAAAATAATAATAAAGCTTTTTATAGACATATTTTTCTTAAACAATTCGTACTAAAAAGTAAAGAATATTTTTTAATGCATGACTGAAAAGAAAAGCATGGGGCGCGCTCTTATATATAGCTACTTTATTCATTCTTTTATTGGCGCGCCCCACCTTTTTAGTCATGCATAAACAAAATTATTCTTTAGTTTTTAGTACGAATTGTTTAAGAAAATATGACTTTAAAAATCTTTTTACAGACATTTCTTTAGTGTTCAGAATGGTTCGTGCTGTCCTCAAATCTTGCAACCTTAATTTAACTAATTTCCTGACGTCATACAATAATGAAATTTTGAAATGCGACGTAAGTCAGGTGGTAATACAATATTCCATTGCTACTTTCATATCTTTCTATATATTGATATATTTCGATATATATATTTTTTTAAACATGGACTTCTTTATCCTAAAATAAATATTAGCCTGCAAAGATTTGGAGTTTGACTGGTTGCAGAACACTTTAGGATTCGGGTCACAAAGCATAAGCTTCAGGAAAAATATCCGAACATCGAAATAACAAAAACACTCACACACATTTTAAAGATATACTTTTCTTAAACAATTCCTACGTAAAAGTAAAAAAAATAATTTTGTTTATGCATAACTAAAACGAAAAGGATGGGGCGCGCAAAGTTCAAGAATTTATAAAGTGACTTTACGGTAAAGACCACCCGATGCTTTTCATTTAGACATCCATAAACAAAATTATCTTTTACTTTTTAGAACGAATTGTTTAAGAAAAGTAATCAAAAACTAAAATTTTAACTATTTAATAACATTCAAATAATGTTAGCTGCTCAAAAATTAAAAAAAATTTTTTTTTAACAAAGTAGCACGAAAAATTGGGGGAAAACGTTTTCTCCTGCTTTTTTTTCCCGGCGTACAATGTTTCCCTTAAAAAAAAAACACTTACACACACACACACACGAATGCACACTATTCTCTGCAAAGTGCAAGATGCATCTTAATAGAGCTGTCCCCCAAACACCGCAAGCACTTGCTACAAGCTAACATCCGGAAAGTAGTAGCCATTCGCGATCTCTCGGGAGCATTCGGCTGTTCCTCAAATGCTGTCGGCAGATGCTTGTGTGAGATAGAGGGAGACAGACAGAAAAATATTCCAGCGAAGAATTATAATTTTAGTTCGACCAGAACAAAAAAATCCCGTTTTTGTTGTATTTTAACAAACAAATTCCCGCCACTGGTCCGAATTCCCCGTTTTTCGGGAATTTTTCCGCCAACTGACAACACTGGACAGACAGTGACAGCACTGATACCAGATGACACTGTGAACAGGTTTGTCTGCGGAGAGGGATAATCATGGCGAATCTCTAAGAAACTTGGTGAAAACTCTAAGAAAGCGTTTGCATGAGTAGTATAAATAGCTATCGGAAAGCATGTTAGGCCTGATTTACATGCAAGCTCGCGTTGCTTGCTTTGCGTACGATTTGAGTGACTAGTCAATTGAAGCGTAGTACTACAGTAGTACGTAGAACACGTGTTTCAATTGGCTACTCACCCAAATCGCACGCAAGGCTTGCAATGCAAGGTTGCATGTAAATCAGCCCTGATCGCTAGTTGACTCAGGTGTTTGTGTCCTTTGTTAGCAAGGAAACACCCTCCTCGGTAGCAGGGGAACGCTTTTAAATGAGCACACCACGTCAAGCCGATTGAGGTAGTCGAGGGGGTTAATTTGTTAGACCGTTGATTTCAAGATCGTGGGTTCGAATCCCGCCAAGGGCATGGATGTTTGTGTTGTCTGGTTTTATCTTAGGATATAAGTACGATAAAGAGAAAACGTATCTGTAGTAAAAAGGAAAATAATGTAATGTAATAATGAAAGGAATATGGAATAATATAAAGATTTTCTATAAGTGGCCTATAGAGATAAGTTATTAAACTAGTGAGTCAGTAGTCCTGGATTTGGTTCCCGTTTATGTAAAGTTTCCTTTTATTTTTAAAGAACAATACCCTTTTCCTTTCGAAAAAAAAAACCCTCTGCTTTGGCGATTAGGCCTCATTTTCAAGCCCGCAGACAGCACTGATAACTGATGGCACTGTGAACAGGGTTGTCTGCGGAGAGGGATAATCATGGCATAAAACAAACAGTGAAAACTAGGATAACGTTTGCGGAAGTTGTATAAAGGGCTCTCGGAAAGCACTTGTACCTTATATATATGCAAGCTTGCGATTTGAGTGAATAGCCAATTGAAACACGTGTTACAATACGTAATAAAACGACACCATGTGTTACAATTGACTACTCGCCCTAATCGCAACCAACACAAGCGGGTTGAAAATTAGCCCTTAGACTTCTTGCTTCCTTTTAGGCAATGAAAATAATATGTACTATAAACATTTCATAAAATTCACAAACGTAGGTTAGAAAAAGTCAGGTTGCTATTTTTTTTTTAATACGCAATAAAAATATTTATTGCGTGAAGCTGCCACAACATATTAAACTGTCAAACCATTTTATTGTTACTCATGCCAGGATTCTTTACGCTAGCGAGACTACGGTGACGTCATGATTGTCCCTCTTCGCAGACGTTCTTGATGACAACGCTGTTATTTTCCTTCTTTTTCGAAGTAAAACAATCATGACGTCATGTGAGTGTTTCGCAAGTAAAGAATACCGCAATCGAGACAAGCGTTTTACCCGAGCACATATTGTCACATTTGCAGTTTCTTCCACCGAAAATGGACTTTGTGGTGGATAAAAACCATGTGCGTGGGTTTTCTGGGGGGGGGGGTCCATTTCCTTCCTCTTTCTTCATTCCACCAACTCAACTCATCATCGTCCATCTTTCCTGAGCCGAAGTTTTCTACAGGCCTTAAAAATTAAATTCAGAACCAATAATGTGTACAGTACTCCGTTGTAATTTCAACGACTTTTCTTCTCTTCTAAAGGAATGGGGGAAAATAACGTAGAGGATTCTTCTTAAAATTAAAAAAAGGAGCGTACCTCCGTACCTAGAGTGAGAGTGTGTGGGAGGGTTATATATTTTTAAAGATACTGGACAAATGGCATGCAACAAATTTTGGAAACGGCCCAATAATATATGTTAATGTGTATAAAATGAGCTGTCTCATATCTGATATTTTGACATTGTTTATTTTAGTTGAGAAATTTTAATTCCCGTAATTGCATAGGCGTATGACGTCATCATTTACGGGAATTCAAATTTCTCAGCTAAAGTAAACAATGTCAAAAATCTCAGTTCATTTTATTCATATTCGCATGTATTATTGGGGCCCCTTTCCAAAATTTGATTGTTACATGTCATTTGTCCAGTATCTAAAAAAAAAAAATAAATGAAAACTGATACTCACACACACACAAACACACTTGTACCGTAGTTACGAAGGTCTCTTAACTCTGACCAGAAAAAAATGTCCTGCGTATTAACCCGCCTTTGCTTGATAACGTTCCCTCGGTATTACATGAGCCTGAAGTAGTGTTGCCGACGAGACGAGATTTAGGCTGTCTCGCTTCGAAAAGATGTATACTTTGCATTATATCTGTCTAGTCTCGTTTCCTATAGCAATTTCTTTGTCTCGTCTCGTCTCGTCTCGTGGTAGCATTAGTCTGAAGCATCTCATTCCAAAGTGTGTTAAAATGTTGAACATGGTAAAAGATCCCAAGAAACTATTAATATTAACTTAGATCAATATCGAGGAATGCTTTTTAAAGGAGAAAAGTAAAACAAAGTCACGTGCACAAAGTCGTTTCTGTGGTGGGATCAGGACGTAATATTTATGCAAGTGAATTGTCCTTGGAACAAAGATACCGACGAACAGAAAAAATGCAAATACGAAAAAAAGTGGATTTGGGATGTTTTGCCATTCAGGTCTTCAATTGTGTTTAAATTTGTTTAGATACGTATAATACATCTAGCAACTTCACTTTAAAGCCTCTAAAGTCCTCGTGTGTTGATAGAATCTCGATACACAAACGATATCTGATGCATCTACAAAATATTGCAACGAAATTTAGTTATTCATCAAATGTATATACAACAAAAATTAAATATAAGTCACATTGTATGTCAGTGATCAATTAACAAGCAGACTAACAACATTTATTAATAACTTTTAATGGCGCATATTTCAATTCTTTATTACGCTATTTAGCTACCCTAGTAGAACATTCACGTCAGTCGTTATGGGCATATTGGATTTTACGACATCGATCAATATCGTTCTACGACATGGGCCCTATATTGGATGGCAAACATCTTGGCCAATATCGGTCAACGATATAGAGCGACATCGGGAATGGACATTGATCATCGACATTGCTCAATATTGGGTATCGACATCGCTCAATATCGGTCATTGACATTATGAACATAATGTAATTCTGATTTTTTTACTATTTTTTAAAGGAATCCTATTTTTATATAGGCTCATCAACATAGGCAAACCAACAAGAAATAGTAAAACACGTTAGAAATAGTAAAAAAAATGCTGCTTATAAAAAGAATACTATTTTTCTGTAGCTAAAGTTACATCACTTCGCTGTGCTAATAGATTGTAAAATTTGTCGACCACTGCTAGTTTGTAAAATAATATTTTCGATATTGCGCTCATGCTAAAATGTGTAGTTCCGCTCAATTGTAATAATTTCACGTCTCTTCCGCTTTTAACTTTTTTTAAAAAATATTTTTGCCAAGAACTTAAGAGTACAATTACACGATTACATTGAAAGAGCTTCAATTGAACGAAATGATGTAAAACAAATGTTAATTAATATAACATTAACTTATCCTCCTAATAAAGGAACCTCTCTTAACAACCACAGGACCTCGAGAAAATACGCTACTTTCTACCGTACAAACGAAGCAAAAGTGTAAAATGTTCCCCAGTTCTGGCGGTGTACGATAACCTGCGTAATAAATATTACTATAAAACTTGTTGGTTTACCTACGTATTTACAGTGATCAAAGACTCCTTGGGAAAAATATAATCAACTTTAACACTTTGTTTGTCTGTGTTCCCGTGGAAGCGCAGGTTATTTCTGCTATTTAACATGCTTCGATGAAGAACTTTGTCACCAAACAAAGCTGGTCACGTGTTGACTACAGCATGAACTGTTATATTTTATCACCAGAGGGATATAGCGTCGCTTGAATAAGCATCGGTTTGCCCATATGGACCGACACTGATCAATATAGATATCAGTTAACGGCATGGTACGATATGGTTCCATGACGAGTACTCTATTTTTTAATTTTAATTTATTAATTTTGAACAAAAAGTTTTGTAAAAAAACGATTTATTCTTTGTACAATACTTACTATAGTTTTAGAAAATAGGTAAATTAGTGATACCGATAATCGATGTCGATCCCACGCCGATAGACGTGGGCTCAAGCGGGCCGCTCTCCCGCCTTCATTAACGATATGGGTACCATGAACGACCAATGTGCATGTGCTACTGGGTTAATACGTACTCACATCAAGTATCAGTGTTAAACAACTATCAGACTACGAGTTAGTAAACTTATACTTGACTTTCATGTACAATTCATATCAAAATAAACCATCAAGATAGTCGTTGCCACTTTCTAGTAGATGTGAATGATTTTTTCTTCTTATTTCATGACATAAGTGATCTTTCTGGAGTATTTGTCTGCTCAGATATTACATAAACTACAAGATCATAGCAAAACAAATCTATTACAAGCTTATCCTTAGATAGTTTATAGAATATACAAGACAGTTATTTTCTTCAATACTTTACTTTGCAAATAAGTATTTTAAAACGTATGTAAACTGTCAACAATTGTCGGACAAATTCTTCAAGACATCTCTGAACTTAAATTCTCTGTAAGCTAATAACCTTAAATATTGATAACGGTTCTTTAGACCGCCACATCTAGATCCTAATTTCGTCCGTAATTTGGCTAGATTTAGTGCGCAAATTCACGCTATTTAATTTACTCCAAATGATGGAGCCATTAGCTATTGAGTTGTTGTACAAATCTTGACCCTGGAACTAATCCAGAAATGATCTGTTTGAGCATTTATGTGTGAGTTCTGATGGGCGTTCAAGGTGTGGGAGTTAGTGTATTTTTATCATAAATAACAAGGATATTGAAATCAGAATCCACTTATCGATTTGAATGCAACTTGTTAAGCGAGCAACTACTAATTTAAATAACGGGATTTTCGGAACAACCAATTAAGTTAATAATAACTAGAACAGTAGAATATGCAAAGTGAGAGTCTGAGTACTATTAAACAGCTATGAGGTGACGACATGAAAGTCAAGTGACAGAATAAGACTTACTTGGTCTATCGGTGTCTCCATCGAAGTGTATCGTGTAAGTCAATCTAAGATTGTGAGCCTAGACCTAGTGTCTGGCTTTCTTTTAAACCCTTCGATTTTGACAGACAATTTTGAAGGTCATTTACCTAGACTCAACAATCTCTAATCATTCTACGTCATCCTGATGTCACATGACTTTTCAGTGGTCACCTCACGCTAGTCTAACAATTCAGCAATATTCCAGCGTTCGTATGTTCTGACATACGCGGAGGAGAGCATTAGTATTTACTCAAGTTGCTACATTTTATTTCCTAGTATACATTAACCTTATATCGGATGTTTTACATTTGTTGGTTACTTCTATTATAATTTACAAAAATGAATAAAATATGGCTTCCTTTTTAACTCGCAAACTTGGTACGGCTACAATATAGTTTACTGAATACTAAAGCATAGACCTCATAAAGACTTACAAGTAAAGTACCCGAAGTGAGGACTCGAGTTGCTCATCAAGTGATACCTTAAATTGAAGCTAGTGACGAGTATAGTACACATGTGAAATCCTAGCTGCAGAGCTCCAGAAATAAAAAGGTTATGGCTGGTCAAAGTTCAAAGAGAAAGCGAATTGTATTGAAACAAGTCACAACGAAAGGCAGAACAAAAGTCAGAAGGACATGGTTTTGAATTGAAATGCGATTCATGTGAAGGAAAGAGGCACGTACAAAGTACTACACTCGTACAATCAATATGTAATTCGTCAATGAAGGCGTGTGATAAGCAGATACTTTGCTCACAATGAGCACACTTGACAAAAGAGATGTTCTCACATGAGGTCTTGTAACACTCGTCACGTATATTAGAATCAAAACAATAATCCAATGGAGAAATCCAGGGCTCGGGCTCCTCATCCAAGTAGCCGCTTTTGTAAAACGCAAACCTGATCATGTTGCGAAATCGTGAGGCGCTGAATTGGAAGAGAGTGAAGGACTGCATTCGTCAAATGTTATCCCGATGCCAGAGATTAATTTCCGAGGAAGCGATAACTGTGTCAGTAATGAACCTGATAAATGATTTATATGGACGGAAGAAGTAAACATCAAGTGGTTGGATGAAACCAGTGCAATCACCAGGAATTAAACGTTTGAACAGTGTTACATGATTAGGGCATAATTCATTTGACAAGTTATCATCCTTATTTGCACTCCATGAATCCAGCAAAAGCAAGACTTTATCACGATCGGCAGACAGGCTATTCCAGAATACAGAATAAAACTCTTTTAAATCACTTTTGTTCATGTTTGCAGTCTTTCCTGGATGGGACACTATGTTATCGGGATCTTTTTGCTTATTTCCTGGAAATTGATCACTGGACTCGGCTACAAGAACGTACATCGGACGCAATATTTCACCATCCATGGAAATAACCGGCATGATCATATATGAATGAGTAGTAGCACTGACGGATCCAAATGCACCTCTTACAACCACCATACCTTTAGTCCTATGAGTCCTGTATGCATGGAGTTCCTTGTCAAATCGTCTTTGATCAGCATTTAATACTTGACGAGGATTCAGGTCTTCTAGTAACATAAGTTCTTTCATGGACGTAATAAATGTCGTAGATAAGTGATGTAATTCAGCCTCTTTTGATTTCCGCGTTTTGCTAACCCTATGCGTGATAGAACGACTGACGATATTGTTTCTCTTTTTAAAATTATACAGCCAGTGACGAGATGCCTTGAATTGTAGAGTATTATCCGGATCTAGCTCTTTACTTATCTGAAGAGCCCAAAAGCGAAGAGTCCTGTCGTGTATAATTGCACATCTCTCGACCATTTCTTTGAATTTATCGTGAACTGTTGCATTAAGTTTCTTATAACTGGGTTTTTGCCTTTTTTTTCTCATATTCAAAGAGGATGTTTTTCGATTGAATTAATCTATACTGTGACTTGACAGATGAAAATTTCCTTCGTTTCTTTTCCGGGTTCTCATTGTGTGTCCAAAACATGTAAGCTACTTCTTTATAATCATCGTCCAAGATGTGTTTTTGTTTTTTTGGCGAAGGCTGATATTCTTCACCTGAAGAAGCTACAGGTGTCGGAGAATCTTGATGTGTTTGAGAACCTTGCGATGTACTTGGCATTTCCTCATCAAAGACGTCATCACCGTAGGCTCCATCATCGCTTTCATCACTGTCACCAGCAAATCCAAGAGTTCTAACTTCTTCTATGATTTCCATCTTGTCCTCAAGTATCTCCACTATTTGTTTGTACAATGAATTTTCATACCTATTCATTCTCCTACTAACAAATCTATATTTCTCATACAGAGCATGAACGATAGCACCTGCTTCCATTTTCTGGAACGAAAATAAAAAAGACCTTTTATTGACATCAATAACAGGAGCAAACATGCACAAGGACATTCATACACGAATAACAGAAAGCGGGATATCCGGCAGAGAGAGGGATATCATTCTACACATTACGTTAATTGGGAGCAACGTACGACTTATTACCATCGGGATAATCAGCAAAACATGGACATCACAAGCAGCTAAATTCGCTTTCTATTTGAACTTTGACCCGCCATAACCTTTTTATTACTGGAGCTCTGCAGCTAGGATTTCACAGGTGTACTATACTGGTCACTAGCTTCAATTTAAGGTATCACTTGATGAGCAACTGGAGTCCTTACTTCGGGTACTTTACTTGTTAGCACCCTTGCCCATTTCTGTCTACGCTAAAACTAATGGTTTTTCGTTCAGAGCACATGATTTTGAATTCATCCGCTAGGTAGCTCTGGCATACGTTAGATTCCGTTGGATTTTCTACTGTATCAAGTAAAAGATTCAAAAACATAAGAAAAAATTCCGTACCCTCAGAATATGGATATAGGAGGTCGTGTCGTCATATTCGTTGCGTCCTTTTTTCATCAAATGCATTAATGGCTTCTATCATTCTTGAATAACCCTCTGTCAAAATTTCAACTCAATATCTAGATTCTAGGGGTCAGAACAGCTGTTTGAATCAGGTGCGACAACAACCTCAAAACATATTCACACTTAACAGCTACTAATACGGTGTGTTTCCCTCCAAACGCAAAAGTAAAGCTGTGAGCCTTACTATGAGCAATTTTTTTCCAATCTGTCCCACAAAACCAAGAAGAAAGTGCTGAAGGTGAAGGCATTTCACATGACAGTGAGAGTACCTAAAAGAAACAGTGAACTCAGAAGAGTTTGAAGTAGTATTATTGTCCTTTTTTCTCGTAATATTTAGTTTAAGCTTCTAATAGTCAATACAAAAACACATTTTAGTAAAATATTCATTATTTTTAAAAGGAACGAAGCTTTTAATTTAAAGGAAAAAAAATCATACTAGTGGTTTGATGGAGAAAGGGCGTAAGCCACCACTTGCAGTTAGACAAATATTAAAACAAATGCTAAATTAAACGCTCTTAACGTACCTTTCTCTTTTTTAACATGCTACTTTCCAAAAACGAGGAGAAAATTCCACATTTTATGTTGTTCTATGTAAGAAAAACACTATTATTTTTCAACATCATTTTTCTCAAACTGTCTATTCTTCGAATGACGCTCACCAACGAGTATGTTAGCGGCACGGGGAGATTGTTCGGTGAAGGAAATAAAGAAAGCAATCCGGAGGAAGTACCTGTTGATTAAAAGTTACAACAACTGTCTCCATCGGTTGTTTGGTGCCATCCGCAAGATTACGATGTAATCGTCTAACATGCAGGACCTGAGCAGAACAACGGATGTCGCTTATAATGTCTTCAGGTGTGACATCAATAGGCACATGTTTAATGACACCAAGTGTGTGGATTGCAAAACTAGGAATGTAAGCCTGCCAACGTTGTTCGGCAAGGAGAGGATGGTGTAAAAACTCATTTGCGGTGAGACCAGTATCGAACGTAAGTTTTAGGAGAGATTTCCCCACAAAGTCAAACCGTTTTAATCCAGAGATGTAAGGTGCAAAAAGAAATTTCCCAATAGTCATAGGGTGTGGGCGACCATGATTTGGCTCCTCATGCAGTTTAACATGTAACACATATGGAGCTAGGATTTTGAGGTTCATATTGATATACTCTAGTAAAATGTTCTGGTTGCAAAAAAGGTGGTGTAGTGGTTGGAGAAATTTCGTGTGTGGAAAGTTGTTCCGGAGAAGCAACTTCCATTCTTTCAAGATCTGTTCAGAAAAGAGAAGACATGTTCAGAAAAGGGAAGTTTCAAAAACTTCTTAGCGGTAATATAAATTCACTGATTACACAAGGAATATATGCACACACTAAAGCTAAATCTTACAACTTTGGACT
>JAGDQP010034334.1:869-20169 GCA_022664845.1 Lepisma saccharinum | reverse complement strand
GTAAATTTGCAGACAGCAGCACAACTATTGGATCAATACACATCATTTAATACGGATAACATACAGATGCTTATCAGAATAATGGAAACACCTGAACGAAAGTGCAACTTACCAGATTAATATGGTGTCGGGCCACCTTTCGCCTTCAGAACAGCCTTGATGCGACGTGGGATGGAGGCATAGAGGTCGTGAATGGTAGCAAGTGGAATATTACACCATTCCTCGTTCAGGGCATCGGCCAGTTCTGTGAGAGAGGATGGAGGTGGAAATCGTCGCCGGAGTCGTGTTTCCAAGATGGACCACAGATGTTCAATTATGTTGAGATCTGGGGATTGGGCGGGCCAGGGGAGGTGTTGAACTTCATCCCGATGTTCCTCAAACCACGCTGCAACAACTCCAGCTGTGTGAATGGGTGCATTATCATCCTAGAATATGGCGTCATTGTCCGGGAACAACATCCGGACCATAGGATGCAAGTGGTCTCCTAAAATTGCGACATAATCGTTGGCAGTGATGCGTCCGCGAAGTGTGACCACAGGACCCAATGAAAACCATGATATTGCGGCCCACAGCATCACCGTGCCGGCGCCATGTTTCACAGTTGGGCGGAGACACTGCAGATCATACGCTTCTTTGGGCGTTCTCCACACATAAACACGGCCCGTGGTTTGGAATAGGGTGAATGGTGACTCATCCGACCATACCACACGTTTCCAGTCGTCAACGGTCCAAGTTGCATGGTCGCGGCACCATTTGCGGCGTGCTAAAGCGTTCTGGTCCCTGATGAGAGGTTTGGCCCGTGCAACACGACCCCGTAAGTTCATGTCATGTAATTCGCGGCGGACTGTGATTGTCGAAACAGGTTGGGGGAGGTGCTGATTGAGTTCCTCCGTCACTTGCGCCGCAGTGGCACGACGGTTCCGCGTGACAATGCGCTTTAATACCCGGCGTGCCCTGTCACTGATGCTTTTCTTCCGCCCACTGTTCCGCTTCCCCGATGTGGTTTTCCCGTGTGTTGTGTAGGCCGTCATCACCTTCGACACTGTCCCTGGCGACACACCTAACACACTAGCCACTGCCGTCACACTCACTCCACATAACCGCGCACCAACAATTTGCCCTCTTTGAAACTCTGAGAGGTCTCCCATTTTACACTACCTCCATCTGCTGCAGCCACTGCACACTCCTGTTCCACGACGCCTGACGTAGTACGGAGACCGACCTAACACACCACCACCAGCAGTCCGGCGCTGCGGTCGCCACGACACCACTGCCAACCCATACATCTGACGTGTTGCCAACTACAGGTGTTTCCATTATTCTGATAAGCATCTGTATATTGTACTTTGTGAAACACATTCTACCACACTCATACGTATCAGAGGTGTAAATACCTTGTGCTTCAGTAACAGTGAGTTAATGTACATCAAATAGCTCATTTTAATGTCCATCAACCTGAAGAGGGTCACACTGTTACAGTTAGGTCATGTGAGTATATATATCTTTACATCACCCTGTCGGAAATAATAAAATTTATATTCCAAGTATACTTTATTATAGGAAATCCATATCTTTAGTAAGTTCCTACTGAATTTGTATTCACAAATTCACTTCGCAGCACTGATTTAATATTAATTTTCACTAAAAACACGCATTGCAATTCAAAACACAATCAAATAGTGCACACACAAAATTATTCTTTTAATAAAAACGGAAGCAAAAATTTCATTTCTTTAGAGCATTTATTTGATCTGTAATGAGAGCAACTTCTTTTCTTCCAATTCCTTAACTTCTTGTGCAGCGCGTTTCCGGTCCCTTCAACCATTTTCTTTTCTTGATCTTCTCGACCACGTGTCTCCGTACACTCGATGTACCTTGAGTGAGCATTTCTTACAGCGTGAATCATGTTTTTATTCATTTCGATAGAATATATTTTCCCTAAAACTGTAACAGCATCGAACACTTGCCGCACAGCCACGGAGGCTTTCCTCCTTTTGATTTTCCACGAGACAGTTTTAGTTTATAGAAAAACCTCTTTCCAGGCCTGCATTTCTGTGTCAATCAGAACAATTCGCACGAATGACCTTAGCTTTTTTGAACTTTTAGAAGCTGCAATGCACTTCATCCAGTGATGCTCTAGTCTTGTGGTCTTTCTTGAGTACATCTTCAAGCTTTCTACGACACTGGGAGCACACATATACGCTTACAGTCTCTGTCAACTTTATCTGCTAACGCTCCTCACATCCACTTATGCTCAACAAGGATTTGAAGACAGGCAAACATTCCTTTAAATGCAAGGTTTGGGTTTAACACTACGAAAGGGAGAAGGCAACAGATGGCTTTCGTAAGCTGATAATTCAGAGGAGATCTTTCCACCACTTTCTGTACAAATTTCTGCAATGCTCACCGACACACCTAGCGCAACACCAAAATCACTCCCTTTTTTTTACTTTTTTTTCAAGGCATCTCTAGTTGAATAACTTAAATCTACTTTCATGAGTGATTTTTGCAGTACATCTTCTTTTACAAAAAGGAATTATAATTGAAATCATAAGGGATGACAGTTTTCCATATAGAAACAGGGCAAGAGGGGCATCCGTTTGAAACTCACAAAGAAAAGGTTCAAATGAGGTTGCAAAAGAGTGGAAAGAAGGCTAATCTCACACTGAATAACTTGTCTTTTACACACACTGACACTAGTTCAAAGCTTGAAGATTTAGGATATTTCTTGTCACGAATAGCACAATTTACATTGGTGACTAGGTTTGGTAAGATTTCCGCTGCCCTAGCTGTTAATTTTCTCAATCCATCTGCTTGAATAAAACTTTAAAGGAAACACCGTGCATTCTGTGTAATTAATGTAATCAGCTCTTCAAGCAGGAACATCTTTGAAATGATTGTATACAGTTCACAAAATTTCAACGACCTTCCAAAACCAGTCACTTTGAATGAACAGTGAAGAGAATCACAGGGAGCGCTCCTTCTTTCATCTGCTAAATCTTTTCACAAATTTTATGTTAACATATGGACCATCCATCGACATCTGGATGACTTTTTGCACATTTATACCAGACAACGCATGTTGAAATACAAGTATCAGATCTCAAGCACGGGTGTGGCCAAGGAAACTTGATGTGAGTAGAAGAAACTCCACCTGTTTCTGAGATATTTTGTTTAAGCTTTCATCGAAACCTACAACCAACTGATCACAATTACTCAAAACATTTACGTGCTCTCTGCTAAAATTAGGACCCAGTCCATGGAAAATTGTGTATGTTACTTTGGTGCATTGAAGTTGTATTTTCTTAGCAATATCGCTGTCCGGGAACATAGTCTTAAATAGACACACACACTCGCAGCAGCATTCCGAAATGAAGAATGGGACATAACAGCGTGCATACACCATATAATCTCTGCTTTTGTTGAATTTTCAGCATTTTTGTTCCCAGAGGGAAAATAAAATAACCCTACTTAATCGCATTTACGTATAACACACTGGAAAACGAAGACGGTACCGGAACAGTGCATTACAGTGATGCCAGTTCATGTTCATAAATATTTTTGGCGAGGACAGCCTCAGGGCCGGGAAGATTGGGGGACGCGCACCCAAATCTTTTCTTGGCTGGAATTGTCAACGAAACTTCATAGCCCGATACAACTTTAGTACTTTCACAAAATTTCCAGAATCTTTACAAAATTCTCTGAGTTTTCCCGGTTTTCCAGGTGCTTTATGAAATTCCCTGACTTTTTCCAGTTGAGTGGCCACCCTGTTTTTATAGGATTAACATTTCAATATGTAGAACTCTTGAGACCGAGCGGCATTAACTCAATTTGTTGGCTTCGCCTTCACAAGGTCCTAGGTTCGAATCCAGTGGCTGGGCATCCTGTCTAGGGTTTTCCAAGTGTTTTTCCTGTCTCATCAAATATTAAAATAGTTATTTATTAGAAAACCAAACGTGTCTTAATTTTAATGACCATACACGAATTGACTTCATACAAGTATTCGATAAATGATTACAAAAGTTAACGATTAAAAAAAAAAGGGGGGGGTAGAAAAAATACGAAAAGCGCCAGTAATTCATTTTGAATTTTATTTAAGGCCGTTAGGCAACTTTGGCCCAGGTCGAATGGATGATAATGGAAGAATTAGTAAAATGAAGAAAATGTGAGGAAACCGGGGAACACCGTGAAAACTCCTACACACAATGTTCGTCAACCACAAAACCTACATGGGACGAACCGGGATCGAACAGAGGACCCCACGCACCAGAGGTGAGCGCTCTACCACTAAGCCACCCCGGTTCTCCAGTAATGTATGTACCCGAAATCTTTAAACAACAGAATGACGATATTTGACAATAATATTGGAAATTTTTATACAAGTTATGGTTAAGAAAAATAACTGAGATTTTAATTAACTCAGTGAGAGGCACGTCAGTGCTGTGACGACTACCCTTCGAACAGTCTTTGTCCTTTCAATATTCAGAGTTACTGTTATGCAGGGTTGCCAGATGTCCTGCATTTTAGGGGACAGTTCTGAATTTAATATTAATCCCCCATGTCCTGGGTGATACCTACCCAGGACGCACTTTGTGTCGTATTTTGAAGATACAGAATTAAGAATAACATTACAAATCTTATATCTACCAAGAGGTATATTAGAGTAAAAATACTCACGGGTTTCGGCGTGTAGTAGAAATTGGACAGAGCATCTAATTTAGCAAACAACGATGACATCAACTTCTTGATCTCCTCATGTTCTTTTGGAATTTCTTCTTCTTTTTCTTCATCAGGCATTAACTCCTGTTGCTTCTTTAGATATTCCTGTAAATAAAATTCGATCATACAGTTCTTGTTTTAATCTTTACCCTAGGGGATCAATGTTTCTAAGAACAAAAGCAATGTTTTATCAACCACAACATTCTCTGAATTTTTATTTCGCATTAAACATTAGGCCTTTAATAACAATAATAATAATAAAAAAAAGAAAGAATATGAGCATTATGTTTATGTTTTTAAAATCAATTTTGATTTACTAAAACTCCTATGATCAATAACCTTCAATCGAATCAGAAAATATTTTACTCCAAATTTCAGCAACTTTATTCATAATATTCAGCTTATTCACAGCCACACTACTAAAAAATCCTGAGAAAAGTTGGTCACTGCGATGATTGGGAATCGAACCCAGACCTCCCATTGCTGAACGGGAGTTCTACTATTTGAAATTTATTTATGGCATCTCAGTCTCAAGCCGGAATAGGGTAGGGAAAGGATAACGGAAAGTAGTCGCCAGGGCCTACTTTGTAGGAACCATTCCGGAATTTGCCTGGTGTGGCTGAGAAGGAACCCTGGAAAAACCTGCCCAACTACATTAAAATATAATAAATTGTTATATGATTTATAGAAAGCGAAACTGCGTGGAAGGATTATGTTTCAATACTCTAGACGACTCTATAGGTTGATTTACTTCCCCCTCCCACACCAAAAAAAAACAAAAAAAACCACACACACAGTTTAAAAGCTTTACATCAACAATGAAGAATTTTTCGGCGTATATCAAATTCAATACTAGTGAACCGAGACAAAATATAGTTTATTGAAGCCAGTCAAAGAACACTGAGTTGTACACACAATTCAACCATACTAGCTAGTCACATGCCAATGTAACAGTAGCTGTCGACCGTCTAGTCAGGACCCCGACTGCAATATAAGACAGGATATCGAGAGAAAGCCCGTAGAACCAGACATTCTACTGAAAGACACTTAATTTAATTTAAAACACTTTTTCTTCTTTCCGAACTTTCTGTAAGAGATTTGCCACATATGTAACAAGGACTGTACAATTCCTTGAATAATTATCATATGTAATAACCTTTTAAAGATTATAACTCAATAAACCTTTAAACTCTTTTGTATGACATCACAATCAAAAAGTTGAAATAAACAGAACTTGAAAACATACAACCCACTGTTTAATTGAGTGGCTTTTGGCATTATCCCAATTGGCGGAGGTTGAAGCCTAATCTCCATCCCTTAGGAATCTAGGGAGTGAGGATGTAGGGGATTGGAGATGTAGGCTGCCTACATTGGGGGTGTTCTTCGTAAATTATTCTCCTTGCTTAGAGGAGATTCCTTCCTGGAGCCGAATCTCCCAACACGGTACGTTGGAGTTTTTTTCTCGTTGTTAACAGCAACCGTGGTGGCTTTAGTCGTAATTACGAGGGAGATTAAGGATTTCCGAATCTGAGGACCTCAACTCTCTTATAAAGCCGAATCTAAGCAAAAGAAACGAACCCAGATATTTTCATCCCAAGTAGCCGAACAGGCTATTGAGAGACCCAGAACTATCACAATTGCATTTCCTACACCCGAGAAAGATACGTCGCCCGAACAGTGAAGCTGCCGGAACTATTACACCAACTTCTGCCCAAATCATTCGAAAATTATCCAACGAACTACACTACTACATTTGAAAGCTACTACATCTTTACGAAACAACCTAAATTAATCACGGACACAGTAATGAAAAAAAAGTGGATGGATAAGTTACTTGACAGCATTTATTCCGAAGAGAAAAACAGAAAATACTGCCTAGGATACAACGGGCTTCCACAAAATTAGCTGACAAATCCGTAAAGCTTTTAGTCTCACTGGACTACTCACAGATGTAGACGAACATTTTTGCTTGCTGCCGAAATAAGTGGTGGATCAGGCACAAGCATACTTTTGTTTTTCTCTCTCTCTTTCGTTTCCTCGTTTCATCCAACGTGAAATAAAAGTAGTTTGAGTGCTTGAAAGATAGAAATAAATCAACCAATAGGGTCATCAAAGAAAGGTTAGATAAACGTTGCATACCAAGTATTACAGATAGCTTTAATATCTTCAGCGCTGGCCTAATCCTTAATTTAAAATCCTGCTTTATTAGTATCACATTTGAACAGAAAACAGTCAACGTTTGAACAGATTTCTTTTCTTTCTTTACCACAAAAGTGTATGTATTAATTCCGAAATTCTTAGAATTAAAATAAAAGTACCTGTTCATACACTTGTGCTAAGCTTAGTTTGCTTTTCTCCTGATCCAAAACTAGCTTCTTTTTGTACTCGTACGGTGTATCAACAGGTTTTATTTTCCTTTCTACGTCATCCCACGCTTTATCCTTTACTCTCTGTCGAATGATGTCCTCCAGTCGATATGTTGTCTGCTCAGTGATGACGGGAGCTGAAATATTTACAGTTTGACTTCAATGTATGTCCGTTCTTAATTATAAACGACAAAATTAATGTGATAATTTAATACATTTAAAATAGTATGGTAGTTTTATTTGGAAATGAAATGACACTTTGTTATTCTGGGCATCTAAGTCTACAGACTTCAACTCGACTCTTTTAAGCGACGATATATTGACGAAAAATTAACAATACCTCAATATGCATATACTGGAGAAAAAAAATTAATAATAAATTGTTATGTACTAGTGGGTCATATTGAACAGCAGCTGTGATTTTGCCGAGATAGCTAATCGGCCACCCCCAGTTCGTAAATAAGGGATTCGCATGCATAGCAAATATTACAGGGTCAGCACTCAAACTTACAACTTTATGACCATGCAACAATGATGATGTTCTGTAAATACTGTAATTTCTAGCATTGTGGTCAATGAATACATTGCTCTAACAATGTGAACAGATTATGTAAATTCAAGATTGTTTCTTATTTCAAATTCAGTTAATTGAATCGCGACATGGTATTTTAATACAGAAGACTAATCATTTCTAAATTCCCATAAAGTAGACCTATCTATCTATAAACTAAAACAGCCACATGTCTGTATTTAAGATAAAACTTTTATTTAGACCATTTTAGTAACTATGACATTGGCCCATTCCAATACGAGTGCAATGGCTTTTAACATCCACGAATATTCAAGCCCGAGTCGAGATTCGAACCCGAAATATCTTGGACGCTAGCTTGATGTGTAAAACTTCGCGATCGCCAAGGTCGCCCGTATTTCTACCGATGTGTGAATTTGCCTAATGGATGATGTAAAATGATATTTTGGCCAGTGCAATGTAAGTATTTCAAAATGGCGGACAACAGTGTGAGTGCATAAAAAGCATATTGAAGTGAAATTTTCTTTGAAAGAATGAGCGAAAGTAGCAGATATTTTACGTACAGTACGATGATGAAACAATCAGTCATACTAAACGATATGAATGGTACAAATGGTTTAAAGATGGGCGTGCATCCGTAGCAATTCAAGCCTTCAGCAGACGATCCTGCACACATTAAAAAAAAATAGAACGACTAATCATGGCTAATCGACGACGGATAACATGCAGTAGAGACGAATGCCATGAGCTCTGTGATCATAATCATTAATCTTTGTGTGTGAAAAGAAGAAAGAGAGAAATTATATATGATGAGATTTGTAAGTTGGTAACTCTAGAAGAGGTACAGCTGATCTTGGTGTCTTCGAACTCGACTCTTCGCTCCCAATAACATGAAAAGTGTGGATTTTTATGTTTCGATATAGCTGAGGACAAAAAGACCTAAGCGCTTTATATATAGATAGGAATATGGTCAATTCAAACAATTTATTTCACTTGGTTTACGATCTCTACACATAACTTAAATATTGGCTTCTATGGGCGGTAAGAGCAAGCGTGTGACGATTTCTATTAATTGTAAACTTATTTACTTTCCCCCACAGAACGTAGACGCGTTACCTGGTCTGGTAGTCAAATCAAATTGAAGAACTTCCTCGAGCAAGGAATTCTGTGGCCGAGCGGTAGCTGAAATTTCACCCTTCAACTGCCACGGTTTCTCAGCAAGAGCTTCTTCTTCTAGCTCGGATATCTTTTTCTGCAGCCTTTCCTGCCGAGCCTCGAATGACGATTTAACAGCCTTCTCGGACTTTTCATCCTTATCTTCTGTCTCACTCTCGCCGTCTGATTGATCCAAAAACCTACAAGATTAGAATTTATCCTTAAAAAATGTATTACTATGTAAAACAACCAAGAAGTTTAATAGGTGCGTAAATACGTTACACAAACAAAATGTTTAGCTTTCGCTCATAAGACACAGTCACGGAAAAGAGAATTGAGACAAACGAAGAGGAACGGCCATGATGGTACTGCTGCCATATATATCGAAGTAATGAAAGTTGCTGGATCAGAGCTGGATTAATATCACCATTTCTCGTTTCTGGATACCCCAGCCTAATTTCTTTTACATAAAATGTGAATGAAAATTCGCGTACATTAATTACGCTCTTATTATTATTTTAAAAAAATTCTAAGACAAAAAAAATCTGTGCAAAATTTTCCTCCTACTGATACTTATCGTGTAATTATACGACAATGGTTCTCAAGACAGTATAATGCCTCTAGCAGCTACGGTTCCACCATCAAGACTGTTTCTAGCAGTGAGACACACGAGGAGTTGGTAATCATCTGTGAACTCTCAGACCTGAGTCATATCTACTTCGGGAGATGCAAAAACTACTATCTTCATTGTATCGGCTGTTCCGATCCTAGAGATGAAGAAAAAGACTAATGATGATTACAGTTTTAGTTACTCTCACAACTAATCATCTTAGAAACCGTTTTCCCAGATGGCGGCCACAGAGACCAACTGACATGTTATTATGTTAGAAAAACTCCTCCAACACCGCCTTTTTTAATGAAGATATGACAATCAATAGCAAAGATGATGGTCAGAAATAAAAAAAAAAAAATCTAAAATGACGGTTGAATGATTACAACTTTTAATACCCGTAAACCTGGAGAACGGTGCCCCCTTCTTCTCATGACAAATTTGGCAGGAATCGATTCAACCTTTCTAGCATGATTAGCGAATAGGAGTTGAATTGAATCTCGTTTACATTAAAGTGGTAATTAGATTAAATTTATAATATATCTAAAGCCTTTAAGGTAGTCCTTTTTATCCCTATGAGAAATTTGGTTGGTATCGGTTCAACTTCCCTTATGAGGAACGAATGCGAGTTGATTGAATCTGATTACCACGACAGCAGTAATCAGGTTATAATCTTAATACGTCTAAAATCTTAAGGGTAATGATGATATATTTGGTTAGTACGTACTGGTTCAGTCATTCTCATACACAAATATGAACTGATTGAATTTCAAATGGTTGGTTTCGTAACGAGAAATAAAAATAATAAGCCTACTTTGGATGTCCAAATGTTCCTCGATAAACAAGTACAGAACACTAAAAAATAGCAAAAATATAGTTTCGCGTAACAACAAATACACTTCTTCAGTTGTTCAAACGGTTAGGTAAAAGGAAATTAAGGTTAAGCAGCACATAGAACCTTGTTACAATATTATCTTGCAAGAGGATGGAGGAAGTGCCAGTTACTTCACGAAGTGCAAGAGTTCTTTGGTCTTTTCTTTCATTTTGAGACGGTTGCAATTCTATCGGACAATAGCAGGAGCTTCCCCCATCCTCATCTGACGCGGACAGCCTCCATATTTTCCTGAAAGATACATACTGTTGACAAGGTTACATGTAGTGTCTAACCCTAATTTTCCTCTTACTTATATTGCCTTACATTTCGAACCAACTGATGAAGTGTACGTGTTGTTACGCGAAAATGATTTTAGTGTTTTTACTGATAAGTGACGAACGTCTGAACACTCAAACGAAAATTAGTTATAGTATCGTTACCGTGGAAACGTAATGCGAATAAAAATTTTAACACGACTAAAACCTTGGGGAAAGCTCCCTTCACTATCGTGAAAAAGTGTGGAGATCTATCAGAATTTGAATTTGGCCCCTCAACATGCTGAAAATAAAAGGTATGCTAATGAAGTTCTTAATTTGGTGTCTGATAAATTTAATAGCAAAAACTTTTAGTTTCAGTAAGTTGTACGGCCAAACTCAAATGCTTATAGATGCGCATCCTTTGCTCGAATCTGAGCTGTCCTCATGTAATTCGCTAGAGTTTATAGGGTGTACTTAAATCTGTATCAGACATTCGAGGGTGTAACCACTGGATCAAACAAGAAAGAAAGGTTAATTTAAACCTGAGTCGAAATTCGCTTCGCTTCGTTCAAGTTCGAGCTCAAAACCGACTTACCGAGCCACCGTAACAGTGGTAGATCGTTGGCGTAGCAGTTGGAACGTCGTGGTTTCCATCCCAGCAACCGACCATCCTGACTGAGGGTTTTTCCAGAGCTTTAGCTGTCACACCAGGCAAATACCGGGATGGCATCTTCAACATAGACCCAAGCTGACACCTTCCCGAATCCTTTTTTCCTCCCTATCCCGACCTCAGCCTGAGATGTATAAAGGCCATAAATACAATTCAAATAAATTTAATTCAAAATCGACTTCTAATAAACCGATAAATGATAAAACGACATAAAATACGAAGTACATTGTTAGAAAACGATTTGTATCAACAGGGTAAATATAACAAGCTAACAACATGCAATCATTGACAGTGTTGCCAACCTGGTACAAAAATCATTCAAATGGCACTACATCGTTCTATTGGAATTTTGGTATCTCTTAGTAATGACAAACATCATATGCGTAGCCCAAAATTCAGCATTGCAAACTGTGGATAATATACAAGATGAAATGTTCAAAACAAGAATGCTTCATACGTCGCCTTGTATATTATTCCCAATTTACAACATTGCACTCTGAGCTTCTCGTATGATGTTTATTATTACTAGGGGATAAAAAAATATACAATAATACGACGTAACGCCATATGAAAAAATATACAAAGTTGGTAACACTGCTTACTCTACAGGTGAGTTCACTGACATCATGTTTTAGTCTCTTAGGATTCAGCCTATTGTTAGAAATCGACTTCCTAAAACAGATTTTATTGTTTGTGATCTATCCCACTCTACAAAATAAATTGCAAGCTGGAAGTTGGACTCCCTGTATGTCGAAAACTAAACGGATTTCGATCAATGATTTTTTTTTTTTCATTTGGTCTCTAGATTATATGACAGAAATTGCAATACACTCTGTATATAGAATAAGAATCGTTGGGTTTTTACAATCATGCTCCACATATTTTCGACCAACGGCACGAGGATAGGTGGGGTGGTAAAGTTGCATGCTCGACCGCCTTTTCCTCCTAAGCTGCCCAGGAATACCAAGGACATCGTAGTACTCAATTTGATAGGAGGCTGAGTGTACCTCCGAGCGCCAGGCATGGAAACACTGATGAAACCGGACCACCAGATTCGTAGTGAGATACGCTACCGTTCTAGCCACGGCGACTCTTATGTCATCTATATGTGAGTAATCTTATTTCCTGGTTTATTTATTAACGCCGTGAGCATATGGTTGTGATCTACGTTGGATATTTAATTATCTACAGGCGAGTTCACTGAAAATATTGTCTTAAAAATTGCAGTGTAGTAACGTTAAAAATATACTATATCTACAGTGCATGTTACCTAACGGTTCTTCTTCTTTCCTCTTCCTTCTCTTCATTTTCATCTAGTCCTTCATAATCATAGTCATCCTCTCCACCGCCATCATCATCATCGTTACGACCACCTTCCCTCCTTTCATCATCAGGTGCATCAAAGAAGGCTTCATAGTGAGCCATTCTTGCAGATGAAGGCTGCAAATATACATACAGAAAAAACAGTACAATTTTAATCAATATTGAACATTTTATAAATAAAGCCATGTCTGACGCACAGAAGAACACAATTATGATATTATAAACCTATAGTTCACCTTACAAAGCAAGGTAAAACTTGTCCTCTTGGGTACGCCTTTCGAAACGAATACCATTTCATCGTCAGGTCGAAAGTAGATGTAATCTGTGTCTGAAGCTTTTAAGAGATTGGTTTATATGCGTAGTTTAATAAAATATGTGAGAAATCTGTCTTTTATTTGTGTACCAAAAACCAACTGTAACACCAATACTAATTAATCTGCCACTGTTGCAAGATGCCGAAGATTAGTAATAGTTCGGCCATATTTAAAACTAAGTGCTGTTTGAGTATAAGTAATTGTGAAGGCTAGGAAACATATAAAATACTGTGTATGGATTGATGTGTTAAAATTTAAAGCGGAGTAACAGTGAATAAATACGTAAAAACGTAATGAAAGTATGCTTTAATCAAATAGCTGATAGTTTTGTAGTTTTCCGGTTTAAAGTCTATCGTGGCGCTAGGAATTGCTCAATATAAGGATCTGAAGTCTTGTGTCGTTTGTTTGTGTTGTGGCAGTCTCGATAAAATGCCACACCCCTATCACGAATAGGTTAGGTAAGATCTTTTAAAACAATAGTTTAATGCCTACGTTAAGTGCACCACAAACCATCAAAAAGTCATACACACAATACAATACGAATGTATGGCTCAGTATTCGGGTGCATGGTAAACATAGTTATTAAATTCCAATTAATAACAAATATTTCTAAAATATTTAAAAAGACACAATAAAGACTTCTGCCTTACTAATTCAGGTAGACAGAGCTTCAAACCCAATAGTGGTGTTAAAATGTAGACATGCCAAAATTACACACTGTTGGTCCTACTATCACGGAATCGAATAAAGTAGGAAGTAGAACCTTTTATCTAGTCTTACACAATATATTCCTTCCTCTCCCATATATATATATATATATATAAAAAAAAGATTTATATCACCTACTTAATTATTTGAGTCACATGAACGGAATGGGTTCACATTGATTGTAATTTTGCATAGGTGAACTGGTCAGGTCTTCTTATCGAGTACACAGGACATGACCGCTATAATAAGTTTAACTATAGATTAATCTTACTTAGATATATGAGACCTACTTATTTATTATGCCCTCTGTGAATTGTCCTTTAGAGCTCTTTTAATAAGGCGAAAAGTTTATCTTATGCACGTAGCGTTTTTCGTACGTAAAGAAGGAAAAAAGGTGGCTGGTGGATAAATAGTAACTTTTGTGACTAAGTGTTACGAGTAACTTTTGATCATTTGAGAGTGGCAGATGGGTTGGTCATAGTATCAACTCTGCTAGATTAAAAGATAGGGCATTTCGTAACTTGGACTAACCGTGTCTACTAAGAACGGTTAGCTGCATAAATGTCGATATAGTGGTCGACTGACGGAAGACACGTTTACATAAACTGATCTATTAGGTGCAATGTACTTAGATAAGTGGCACAACTTTTTTGTTGCTGGTGTTGATCAGGACAAGATGGCATACATTGCTGAACAAGACAGTAACCTATACGGATGATTCCCGGGGATCAAAGATCCGGCCCTTATCCATTTCCCATTGGCAACAATACTTGTACACTGCTATTCATTATGTTAGCAGCATTGTTAATAATTTCCATGGTACCATATCTGTTTTCGATTTGACAGTCATTCTTTATTTCTAGTGAAATGTTAATATTTCGAGCTGTTTCCACGTTGAAATTTTGTACATGGCACAGATCAGGGAAGGAAAACAAAAGTAAGTAAAGAGTCATGATATTTTGTTGCAATTTCAGTATATTATCTAGGGTGTCAAAAGTCCTGTCAACTTTGAACTGTGATAGGTGGAGAATATCCCGAGGAATTTAAATATCCCACGTCGCAAGAATTCCGAAAGGTGGAAGAAAAAAAAAATGCTTTTTCCTCAAAACATTTCTAAAATGCTATGATTTTAATAGTTATCTTTTTAGTTCCGCGCGTGTTAAAACTATCGATTTAAGCCATGTGTGCTCTTTGCAATATGTTGGATTACCATGAACAAACGAATTATGATGTCAGCACGAAATCGGACTTTTTTTTAGAGAATTTCTCGGCAACTGGTAACTCGGTCAGCAACTTTTTATTTCCTTTTTGGGGGGGTGGGGGACACTTCTCCCTTCCAACCTGCAGCGTCAGATACGTGGCATATTTGAATTACTCGGAAAAATATCTCCAAGGACGACAATTTATTCGTGTGTAACCAGCATTCCTCTGCCAAGTTTTGGTCCCCACATATCACAATTCACAGCTGACGGGACACGACTTTTCGGATACCTTGTACATCTTTGTACATGTACCTTGCATGCTTTTTTTTTAAGGAGCCGTGCGATGCTTAAAATTCTTCCGGCCTTAGTACGAAGTAGAAGTGAACAAATCCATGTGGGCCGACGACCACTGATTGGTTATTGGGCTCTTCGCACCAGTATCCTACCGCACGCAATACTTATCATTTTAAAGAATAGATTCACAGCTTTATTTTAGCCTTACACAGTTACGTATTTATTTTTTACTGCGCATGCGTGTTAGTTTGCGCGCCAACGCACCTGCTAAAGGTAGAATGCAGAATCCCGTAGCAACGATGGGTGACAATAATTTATCTCCCTCTCATGATATTAAATACAAAAAAAAAAGGGATACTGCTTACAAGTACACCAAAAACCATAGTAAATTGTGTAATATAAATAGACCGCTCATTTTGAGGTTCTTCAAATTAAGTTTTAGCCATCTAAAATAGGCACTTCAAAAATCTCAAATTAGGCTTAAACAAGAAAAATAGACTTTTAAAATAAAAGAATTATATATTATTAACAGAGTTACGCATTTTTAAAACATTAATCTTTATAACAATAAAGTGGACAACACAAGCAGTCCAACATAGTGATTAGGCTATTAAATCTGTGAAGAAATAAATGTCTAAACTCGAATTTATACTTTTTCTAAAAAAGGTTTGAGAAGCCAATCGGAAATGTACATTCTTTACGTGAGAAGAGATGTTTTGATACTTTTGTTTTTGGTAGTGGATTAAAGTTACAGAACTTACACCCACTATCACCTGGACTCTCTCTTATTAAAATGTTCGGTTAGATCGTTGTTCTTCCGTTGTACTGGGGTGTGACTGTCGAAACTTACACACACATACACACTCAAACTTCACAACACACACCGAGCGGTCGTAGCACAGTTAGTGGAGCATTAGCTTAGCCTTCGCAAGGTCCTGGAAACGATCCCAGTGGCCGCCCTTCCTGACAGGTTTATCCTTAGTCACACCAGGTAAATGCCGGGATGGTACCTACTAACTCCGGCCTGGCCTACTACCTTCAAACATCCTCTCTCCTACGCTATTCCGGCACGAACCTGAGATGCCTAAAGACGATAAATATAAATTCAAAATTCACAACACACGATAGATTAATATATATGTAAGTATATCACTTGTTAAACACATTTTAATAGGTATCTACTTAATTCCGGGAGTTCCGAGGTGTGTTTCCGTGTGAAATTTACGTAAAATGCATATACGTTTGCTGAAAATTACGCTAAATTTACCCAAAAAATCTTTTGGGGGTCTGGACCCTACGAGTCCTCCTCTAACTACACCTCAGCATGTAACATTAAAAATTTAACACAAAAGAAACAAAGAACTCGTTAAAATAAATTGTTATGTACTAACCTACTTGTTGTACGCTTGACAGATCACTTTTCTGTCAGTTATGAAGAACGTAAAATTTTGTATTAACTAACGAATTACGGAAGCTCTGCAACAGGCTACTTTAGGCATTGTACTTCAACTTTCATGTGAATGTTGACGTTCGGCATTCACACTCTGTTGCCTAGAAATCAACTGCACGAATGACGAAATAATGTGCTTTCCTCCCGCTCGTGACATTGGACTCCGCATTCCACCCATCACTGCACTGTGGCTTGCAACTTCAAACTAAACACGCGGGGATAACTTTTTACGAGTCACTGCAGTTTTTTAACCTTAGACGTACATAACATCGGTGGAAATGGCGCAAAATTATGTTTCGTGTAAAATAGGCATTAACGTTGAAATGTGCATTTTTAGGCATTATAAAATTTGCGAAATTTGATATAATTTCTCATGAAACATACATATACATTTTCAACTAGGTACTAAGGACAAAAATAGGTTTTTACCTTAAAATCCACGGTTCTAAAAATAAAATCACAGGAATTAATGAAATCATAAAGCTTACAGGAGAGTTTATCGGTGGTTTTGCTACAAACGCGCAAAAAGAATGTTTCATAACTCTGTGTGTATATGTCGACGTCTGGCAAAATTTGTGAAGTGTGTTGGGCGGAACAAGGGATGATTTTTGTAAGGTCCGAAATACGTTAAAAGTGCACAAATTCATTTTTGATAATGAGCCCAATACTCTAAAGAAAAAGTGTTGCTTTTCTTTAGTAATCATTAATAATCTATCAGTTGCTATCATTAATAATCACCCTGTCAAATAAGAAGAAAAAAAAAACTATCTCTTTATGGGAAATAGGTTTCGAATTTGTATGTCGAAAACGAAGTAATGTAATTTTAGATACAGATGATATTATTTTTGTCTTTTGATCATCTTGGGGTCTTGCCTTTTTTTAACCCCCGCAAAGTGAGAGAGTGCCGACCAGAGTCTAAGTTGAAGGTACAGGTTACGGACAAAAGTTTCAAGGCATATCTATAACTACCTATTCTTATTGCAAAAATGAATATATCGTATATATTTATTGACTTGCACAGATATTCACAATAACATGACGTATTTTGTACAAATTACTGTTCTGATATTTAGCTAAAGAAGGGTGATATTTAAAAAAAAATCACATATCGTTGACAATATATATATAAGTCCAAAAATCTCATCACGTTGTATAGTTTCATTTTTATTTTTTTTAATCCCGGAGAGGAATATTCTTGTAACCCAATGGGAATTATTCTTCTTCTTTAATTTACGTTCATAGATGTTGCACACAGGAGGGACATCTTTGCAAATTTGAGAAATATTCTCTAAAGATATGCGTGAAAGCTTTTATCCATAGCTACCAAACCGCCGTAGCTCAGTGGTAGAGCGTTGGTGTAGCATTCGGGAGGCCGTGGTCCCGACCATCCTGACTGAGGGGTTTCCTTTCACACCACGAAAATGCCGGGATGGCACCTTCAACATAGGCCCTGGCCGAATCCTTTCCATCCCCTATCGCGGCTTGAGCCTTAGATACCTAAAGGCCATAAATAAAATTAATTTTATTCACAGCTGTACCATCCCAGCATTTGTCTAGTGTAACTGAGGACAAAACCTTGGTCAGGATGGTCGCCCGCGGGTATCGGAGACACGACCTTCCGAATGCGAACCCAACGCTTTATCAACTGAGCTACGGCCGCTTGGTAATAGTCCTGTAAGAGAATTAAGACCAATAATTTAACAAAAACCTTAATCAACATAATGGAAACGGTTCGTTGATCAAATCAATCACAATTTTTAGTTTGTCCATTGAAGGAAGAACAAAAAAGTAGAAAGAAAAAAAAAGAAAAGAAAGGAAATACATAATTTATTTTCCCTTAAATTGGGAAGTTCAAAATAGTCGCAGATTTTACAATACAGCCTAAGTCGTAAAATGTAAATTTTACAGAAGGAAGGAAAACCGACGCTAAACTTCTGTTGAATTTCGATATACGCGATATTACATTACTATCTGTTAGAGAAAAGAATTATTTCAGGGGTAGCTGCACTGACAGATTGCGAATCGAAACACACAAAAAAGACATTTACTACTGCTATTGTAAAAACGGCAATGAAATATGAACAATAAGTAAGCTACTGACCTTTTCCTCATTATCATGATCGCTGGCATTCTTCTCCTCATCTTCTTCTTCTTCACTATCACCCGAAAGCAAATCATCAAAGTAGTCTACAGACTCTTCACTCTCTTCATCTGAATGGTTAGGCTCCTCTCGTTCAACCTTCTTTAAAAATTCTTCCAACTCATGCAGTTTAAAAAACTTATCATCTACAATCGAACTCGGCTGTTGTCTTCTGCGAGATTTACGAGATGACTCAATCACATTTGAATGTTTCGATTGTACTGTACGGTTTATTTCGTCTTCTGAGTCGGAATCCTTATCACTCTTATGATCACCACTATCTTCATTATTTTCCTGTTCATTACCTTCACCAGAAACTTGTTCATCTTCACCTTGTGCCGCAATCGGAAACCGCAACCGATTTTTACGTGCTAATATATGAGACACTTGTTTAATAAATGTATTACACACAGTTTCATTTTGTAATTCAAGCTCTTGCCATATTTGTTCTTCGTCAAAACCTTTCACTATAAGTTCTGGTAAGGCCTCCGAGGATGGGTCACTTTCAGATGTTTTAGTAAAATCATACAGAGATTTTACCAAGTCCTTCACAGTGGATAAACTATCTAGTTGTTTGCTGAAAATAATAACAAAAATATAAATAAATATGTTATTACGACAATTACATTCTTACAAAATTCACTTTAGAGCTATACTGCTTAATAAAGAGGTTACATGCAATTCTGAAA
>JAGDQP010034333.1:0-18200 GCA_022664845.1 Lepisma saccharinum | reverse complement strand
AATATTACAGGCATATTAATTGTTTATGTTTCCGTTGTGCACAAGTCCCTTACAATACAACGCCTTCTAAACTGCGTGTTAATGATAATAAGTCAATGACAACATGGTGGATATACAGTATATGAAGTCGAGAGGAAAGTCCATGATAATGGGGAACGTGACGGCGGCCATCTTGAATCAAACCCAAATTTTGTAAATAGAAAGCATAGCGTGCAACACCTCATTTTAATAGCAAATGTTCTCACCACGCCAATGGCAAGCTTAATTTTGCTCTATCATTAACCGGTACGATCGGTTGTTAGTCAATCTGCTCTACCCATGGATCTAAGTACGGGAGACGGATCTACTTCTAGCGACCCGAAATTGAAGCCAGCACAAGCCAAGAGTACGTGGCAGGTGTAATTGATTAAAAAAAACTGAACATCACGATCCGTACAATATCATATTTAAAATATTCCAATCTTCCTCCTCTCTTCCTTAGCTAGATCTTGCCCCATTCTTTGCTTCCACACACCCAGACATAGGCCAACCAATAAGACACAAGTAAATCCCAATTCACCAGGTAAGATTAATCGAAAACAGCCATCAAGTTGACCCAGCTTAATTGTATTGGGCCAGTCAGTCCGTCTACGGTATTTACATCCATGTGCTCTACCGATTATGTACATTTTTAAGGCACCTTTATTGCTGACTGCAGTATACAAAAGGAGCTAGACTACTAGCTTACAAGAAAGGATACATAATTAATCAATTATAACATATTTAAAGCTAACAAAACATATATATTGTTGCAAGGGAGGTGAATTTCAGGGGGAGTGCCCAATTAGACAGTAACATGAAGCAACCTAGAAAGTAAAATTTGGAGATGTACAAATTAAAATCATAAAAGGTAATGACATGTGTTTGAAACTGACGTGTTAAATTACATAACAAAATAATTATGTATACAAGGAACATTCGTTATACAAGGTGAAACCTAGGACGTGTACTACAGCAAGTGATCAACAGTGGACCATAATAATATTACACGTTACCGAAAATAAGAAAGAAATTGTACAAACTCTTGCTTATGGTAGTAATTATAATACACTAGTTCTGCTAATAAACGTTGTTGAAAAATCTGAAGAGTGGAAGGAATCCTCTCACAAATGAGTAACTGAATCACCATGTTCAGCATCCATGAAAGGAATTTTTGTTTGGTTCGATGGTAAAATTGATACGTTGGCAGTAAGAGATATAAGGTAAAAACATGGTGTGGTGTAGTACAGTTTACAAGTAAATTTAGTCGACTTTGAACATAAACTAAGAGGGGATTGTATTGATTACAAGATGTTACATAATGCAAAATGTCATCCACCTTGTAACAAGTAGGACATAAGTTGGAATCTTCAATCTTTAATTGATATCTTTTTTGTCTTGTAGGTATTACATTATGGAGTATTTGATACCATTGATTTTGTGCTAGTGGATATTGAGCGATTTGTGTAAAATTGCTCCATATAATCGGATCATAACAGTGAGCTTTGTTAAACAATAGGTGATGTTGAGGTTGAAAATACGTTGTAAACAGATGGTGATACCATTGTTTTACAGTCCAGTCTTCTGCTTGTAATTGACCAATTACAGAATATGTTACATTTAACATCGGTTGGACCTGATCAGAAAGTAATTTGAACCAAGGTCGACAATGAACAGGGGACTGTAAGTCCGTAAATTGTGTTACCAGATTATAGATCACTGAACTTATTGAAGTGTTATTACCAGTAAGAATATAAATAATTCGTTGAGTTTGTAAAGCTAACATTTGTAAGTGTATATTTTTAAGATTCATTCCTCCCTGCGTAAGTGGTAAGTACAAAATATTTCTATTGATACGAAAGGATAACTTGTGCCATATAAAATAACCAGCATGTTTGGCTATAGACGCCAACATAGATACAGGAAATGCAAATATTTGTAAAAAATTATAAAAGGTACTAAAAATATAAAGATTAAGATATTGAATTCTAGCTCTTAAAGTTGTAAACATTTTTTGATATGTTTGCATGTGTCCTATGGCTTTTTGTACCAGAAGTTTACAATTAAGAAATTGCGTGGATCGAATAGAGTCAGTCCACACTATACCCAAAATTTTTAGTTGTGAAACTCTGGGAAAGCACGATTGAATAGTGGTTAGATTGGGCTGTGATAAAATTAATGGATTAGTTTTAACACTATTGATACAGAAATCAGCCGTGAAGCTTAATCATTTAAAAAAGGTGGCTAGAAAGTTTATTTCTTCAGTGTATCTAATTATAACACTGATATCATCTAGATACGAGTAGAATTTTAATCATGCTGTTTGAAAGTGCCAACCTTGTAATGTTGTTTGTAGATAATTTAATATAGGGGCTAAAGAAAGACTAAAAAATAAAGAGGACTCAGGGCAACCTTGTAAAAAACCTTGCCGAATGGGAGTGGAGGGAGAGGTCCCATTGTTAATTAACAATTTAATAGAACGATGATGTAAAATTGTTGAATACATTTGGATGAAAGGACCAGGAAAACCCATCAACTTTAAAAGAGTAAGAAAATACTCATGATTCACAAGATCAAAGGCTGACATGCAATCCAAACTTAATAGTCCTACGTTTGGTTCTTGAATAATATGCTGTGTGCTAATAAATGCCTTGATATTCATTAAAAGGTCAAAAAATGGGAATAGTAGATTGTAAACCGCTTTGATATTCATTTAAAAGGGACGGTGCAATAGGTGTAACTCTGTTCGATAGGACCTTCAATAAAAGTTTTTGTTCAACATCGACTAACGTAATCATGCGAAACGCATTCAACGTGTAATGAGGTTTGCGAGAACTGGTAGGTTTATTGAGGAAAATAGCGATGCCTTGTGTAAACTGGGGAGGAATATTAGTAGTGCTCCACAGGGAATTATACAGTTGTTGCAATATAGGGATAAGATACTGTTGAAATGTGATGAACCAGGAAATTGTTAATCCGTCGGCGCCAGAAGCAGCTTTTCTGTTGAGAGAATTTAAGGCAACTTGGATTTCATGGTGAGAAAATGGTTGGACGAGCATGGTTTGATCTTGCACTGGAAGAATTGAGATATATGGCGTTAAGTCTTGAAGGAGCTGTTGAACAGGTTGCGATGGATGATCACAATTAAATTTTTGTTTAACAGAATGATAAATTTCTGGAGCTATATCATTACCTTGATAAAGAATGTTTTGTTCACTTTGAAACTGTGAGATAATTATATTCGCTTTGTGTTTACGTGCCAGCATATAGGTGTGTAGGTTAGGCGGTTCTTTGATACCTGATTTGTGAAAGGAAGTGGTATGCAAGTAACGATGGGCTTGTTTCAAGTAGAGTTTTCGAATGATAGCGTGATATTTATGAATGTATGGGACCATATTATGAGTTGAACTATGGGATTGAGTAGCTTCGTTTAATAACCTATTATAGTAAGTCTGTTGTTTGCGCCTTAATTGAACCTAATAATTTGCAAATTGCTTAGATTGATAAATGACCTTATTCTTTAAACGTTGCCACTGAATCTATATGGAAGGAACCTTAACTTTACTATTAGCCTGACCTATTGGTGATGTTTTTAAGATATCTGTGATTAATGCTAAATACTCAGGATTTTGTAAGTGGGAATTGCTGAATTTCCATAAATAAGAGGATTTCAGAAATTTTCCAGCAGGTAACTCAAAATATGCAGTTAAAATACTGTGATCCGACCACGCCAACGGAAGTAGTTGAATACGCTGAATATAAGGAATCATGTAATGATTTACTAATACTATATCGATGCGACTAGAACCAAAATAATGATTATAACTATGGCCTGAAGCCTTAGGGTACAGTGTACGCCAAACATCAGTTAGTTGATAAGTGGTTAAAAATTTTCGATAAACGGCACTTGGCTTTTGGGAGGAAGTGCTATCAATAGGAAAAGCAACCATATTGATATCCCCAGTAATAATCAAAGGGTAATTATGAAACTGTTGCAAAATCTGAGTGAGGTCAAATAAAAACACCTCATGACGTTGTTGTATGTTTTGCGTACCACTATGTACATAAACTCCTATGATTACAACTTCTTTTAAAAAGCCGTAAATAATTCTGCCACTGGGATGACACACTATGTTATGTAGTTCGATATCGCCTCGGAAAAACAAACCCACTCCTCTGGTCTCGGTCGGAAGACGATTATTTGTAAAATTATAGAGAGTGGAAACATCATTGTAATCGCTTGTTTCAGATGTAATTAATACGTCAACGTTTAATTAGTGGAGCTGTTGCTTCAAATATAGCCAATTGTTACTGTTGGCAGAGGCTTGTACATTAAAGGTACCAATACCATACGTTTGTGTGTTAAACATTGCTATGAGAAAAGAACTCCAAAAGACATGACTAATTAATATGCAACAATTATATGCAACTGATGGCTATAACAACACTACTAATAGTAAATCTCATTTAAGATTTCCTTAATTTTCCAAATACTGTACGTTTGATTTTCGAATTTTTACGTTTATGTCCTTTTTTCCTAGAAAAAAAAAATGAGCTAATTGGATTGTGACAAGTCCTTATTTGTTTCCCCATCCGGAACCTCCTCCCGGGGATTCGCATCAGATTCGGAAAGAGAAAGATCAGGATCGGAACCACCTGTGGTGGTCATGTACTGGTACTGTTCACTACTGTCCACTACTGTCATTTATTTCATTAGTATGTTGAGTTAGAAAAGTATCACTGGTGACTGTAGTTTGCTCAACAACCATAACAGGTTCGCCTGCCAAACGGGGAGTTAGCTGGTCACTAACTGGTGCATTCACTGGGGGGTTCTGCGAGATCAGATGCTGGATACTCATGAGTTTTGAAATTGACTGGAGGAAATTTTCAAGAATGTGGTGTTGAACTTTTTGCCTACTGGGAATTGCCTTTTGCGTGGGTATTATAGGTCGCTGCGATAATGAAACGGGATGAGATTCGACCACTGTGGGAAAGTAAAATGTTTGAAAGATAGGTTGGATCTCTTCATGCAAAGGGAGATTTACCAGTTTTGACCCCTTGACGCAAGCCCTACTGTTGCTGATACACTTATCAGTTGAATGCGTTGGATTTCCACATTTTTCGCAGCGAACTATTTCATTGGTAAATAATTGCACTTTATAATTTTGAATTATAGTATAGACTGGAAGAGGGGTGGTAGTACGACGTAAGAGAACTGTTCGACGACCGGTGTATGTTTCAGAGTATTTACACTTGCTTACATGCTTTTGTACCTCTATTTTTAACACTGTTCCATATGTAGAAAAATACGTCGACAGTAAATGGTTTGGAAAATCATGTGGTAGCGTCGCGACATGCACACTGGTTACATCTTCAATCACTTTTTCAATGGGAAGATGAAAGACCTGTTGTTGAAATCTAAATGGAACTTCCTTACCTGTTAGATGTAATGTATTTTCCACTATTCGGTCCGAAGTTACCTGAATGTAAATTACATGCTGGTAGGTGTTCAGTTCGATTTGAATCACGTGTTCCACTGCCAATTTCAAATATTTGTCCACGTTGTCATGTATTTCAACTATGTCAGGACGAAATGGTACAGTTCTGATATCAATTTTAATCGTAGAGTTACGATAATATTTTCGTGTATCATACATGTTGTAATTACTGTATTAACTGGTACATATTAAACAAGAAACAGTTATCAGAAAAATGCCTGATAACTCCACTATGAGCAAATTGAAGATTAAACAAGAAACGTTCCTAAGTTAGTCCACGCCTCTATTTGGTGAAGATTTGAACACTGTATAAGCGAACTGCTCACTTCCGCAGTTCAAAGCCTTCTCTCCTACATTTAGCCGGAGAGAATTTAAAGCAAGCAAGCATCGATCTACAGTGAGTTACCTCAGTGACTTCATCAAGGGAATTAAGATATAGAGGTATATTGCAAAGTGTCTAAATAAGCATGAGTATGGACGAATTTCCACCAGCTAACGATATTTCGTTTGCGCCAAGTAGATTTCTTATGCCGAACGATTTCTTTTTCTTAAAAAAAAAACGTGGTTCCATAACAACCACGAGTAAGAATTGCATACTGTAATCGAAGGTTCTGTTTATATGTTAGCAAAGAAATTGAAAATCATTGTCCGGTTGGTTGGCAGTGATGACGCATGTCACCTCTACTCACACGGAAAGCCGTTCTATATTCATGTTTATTTCAACATTATGTTGTGCACGATTTCGTTCTTTAAATGGGTCTCTCTCGTTCTCTAAGAAGCCGAGATGTTGATGGCATTGTATACATTAAAGGATCTAATGAAGGTAAAACCCTAATTCTTTGTGTATTTTGTAGTTTTTTGCGTAGAAATTACAGGGATAAAGTACCCATGTACTATTATACTTACGCAATTTACCATCATAAATTTTCTTCTTTATATCCCGTAAAATTTTCTGCAGTGAAGATTGCAGCTTTTGCTTCTAAGCCCCACAATTGCTGTTACAAATACGAATATTAAGAATCACATAGCTTACACACTGCTTCTATGCACAAATCTTGTAGAGCATTAGTGTAGTATAAAAAATAAATTAGTGTCCTAAGTTCGATATCTTAGTTGTTTTAAACACATTCAACCATTCCCTTAAAAACGAAATGATTAAAACTTTTAAAACAAACTAAAAAAACAAGAAACTTCGTTTTAAACATGTTTAAAACACTTGTTTAAACATTCTGTTTTAAACATAACAACCCTGCTTTTTATGATAGATATTTGTGTCTATTTTGTGGCGCCAATGATTATTCCCATGTCATTTATACAGTGTGTACAGTTTTAATTCTGGCAACATTACAAAATCGAAGATTCCAACATTTCGGAAATTTGTTACTCTCTTTAGTAACAAAATAAGAACTTCTTTAGTAGTTTGAGGAACAACTTCTAGGTACTTTATCACAAAAATACCTTAAGGAGATAGGTATATCCTTTGACTGTAACGAAAACGGAAAATTGGTTGTTGTTTTTAATGTTCCCCATATTTACTGAGAGTTTTCTAAAGAAAAAAAATCTTCTTTTAAAACAAACTTCATTTCTAGCTTGTATATTTGAGACACTTGTGTTTTCTCAAAGTTGACCAAGTTTTATTACAGATCAATCATTGGTTTAGATTTTATGTTTAAATGCTTGCAGTCGAACTTCTGGAACCGACTGCATAGCAATATGAAAATTCAATGTTCTCATTCACACACATCAGTGTAGAATTTTCACAAGTAACACTTTTGTTAATGTGAAATCTTTTCATTGGTAACTTGAATTCAATTTTTAAGACATTTAGGCAAGTTTGGCTCAGGCCGTGTGGATGATGATGGATGAATCTATGGAAGAAAGTGGAAGGAAACAAGAGAACCCTGAGAAAGTCCACGCACACGGTGACCACGCGTGTGCGGGGATGGGGGGGGGGGGGTAAAGAAAAACTCATCCGAAACGCCTTTTACGTCCAAACAGTTGACTCGTCTGTTGGTGACCTCTGTAAGGGTAGCTATGTACTGTACTGTACATAACCACCCTTACAGGTCACCAACAGACGAGTAAACTTTTTGGACGTAAAAGGCGTTTCGGATGAGTTTTTCTTTACCCTGACCCCAAGCGAGCTCGGGCGTATAGTTCGAGATTTTATACAGTGGAATTCGTCGCCATTTTCAGAAGCAGCTAGCTCCTGGTTGGAGCAACATCTCCAGTAGAAGCTCCCTCTCTACAATGCGAAAGTCGATAAATGTGTAAGTTCGTGTAACATTTAACTTAGTTTTGATCCGAAGTTGAGTGATAGAATTTCAGAGTTGAATGACGAATGAGATGGCAAAAGGACTGCAGAGAAGCAAACAGTGAGTACCTTATTAATGCAATCGTTTATTGTGTGATTTCGTAGTTAAACTATTCTGCGCGAATATTTTTATTGAATTTAGGGGAACTTTGTATTATGTTTGTTATTCTCTTCCTAAATGGCTGGCCATTGCACACTGTGAAGATGTTGGATTTCGCTTCTTGTGTGTGTTTCATCTGGCATGACGTTGAGGTACTTCCCGTTGATTGACTGCGCTACGAAACTTAACCAGGCTCGTAGCATTTATGTAGTCGGTCGATGGGACGTTCCAAAACTAGTCGGATTCCAAACACACTGGCACCACATTAATGACTAGCGACAAGAAAGCGTTGAATCGCTCTATCGATTCCTAGTTGCTGAGGTGTGCAATCCAATGGTTGTAAGTCGTCGTTAGAGGTGAAAAATAAAATTGCAGTGAAAATCTAGGAGATACGTTCACTACTTTTATCTCGAATGTTCGAGGGTATGTGTTCAAGCCCGATCGTAATATACGTATATATTCTGGGAAATTGATTAATGTCGAGTACGAATTCGAAAATTATTATGTTGCTATCCGATCATTCTTTATCGTTTTTTAAAACGTCTTTTATCTCCGTTCGTCGCCACGATTTCGAAAAAAATAATAAATTGTAAATAGTGCTCTAAAATATATATTTATTAAGTTGAATCGTTGTGTTGTCATTGCATTATTTTGAATGAAAATTGCCTGTCTTGCTCCAAAGATTATGACAAAGATTTTAAAATCACAAATTCAAGTCCCGTGGTAGACCGTTTGGTCAAAGTCCCTCTACGGTTCCTTGCATCGAAACTGAACTATCCAGGCTATTAATCTAATTTGTGGTGTTGGTGTTCATGTCAAATCAAACCAACCCAAATAAAAATAAACGTGATAAAACCACCCAAAATCAGAGGAGAAATTTTTAATACCTGAGATACAGCGTCGGAAACCTGATTTAAAGCATATATACAGGCATTGGACAAAATAATGGAAACATTTGTCAAAGTGGGACATATTGTAACTGTTCTTGGTAACACTGAACACTGCGTAAATCTAGTTTTTTGTTTGTTGCAGGTAGGATGGACTGTGCACTAATAGTAGAGTGAAGCAGTGTGGTTGTGGGCGTTGTGCAGGTGTGGTGAGTGAACAGTATGTCCAAGTTGACGGAGTTTTAAAGAGGCCTAATTGTGGGTGCCCGTCTAGCTGGAGTGTCTATGAGCAAAACATCAATATTATGCGATGTAACACAAGGCGCGATCTCGAAAGTCATGACCGCATACACAGTGCACGGTAAAAGAGAGTCGGCGAAGAACAATAGTGGCCGAAAGCCGAAGCTGCAGGGTAGGGACCGCAGGGCCTTAAAGTGGATTGTGACGTCGCAGAAGAAAAGAACGGTCGAGAAAGTGACTGCAAAACAGCCCCTAATAACAGACAAGAATGCTCAACGGCGACGTGCATTGTTCAAAGCCCACTTAAACTAGACGTTGGAGGACTGTCGTGTGGTCGGACGAGTCATCCTTTACCCTCTTCCCCAGCAATGGACGCGTGTTTGTCTGGCGAACACCCTCTGAAGCATATGTTGCCCGACTGTCCAACATGGTGGCGACTATTATGGTTTGGTGCGCTGTATCATGGTATTCGGCAGTCTCCTTGTCACATTACACAGTTCGATCACAGTGGCAGTGCATAGAGAAGTCTTGGGTAACCAGGTCCACCGAATGGTGCAAACTTTTATTTCCAGACGGGAATACCATATTCCAGGATGACAATGCTCCCATTCACACCGCTGGTCCTGTTCAAGAGTGGTTTCATGCGCATGCTGATGAGGCTCAGCATCTTCCCTGGCCCACGCAGACCCCAAAGCTGAATATCATATCATAATGTCTCTGTGGACTGTTTTGGACACCAGGGTTAAGCGTCGATTTCCATCTTCACCTGAGGCTTTGCTGTATGGAGAATGGCTTAAAATTTCACTAAGCACCGTTCAGGACTTGTATCAGTCTGTTCCGTCCAGAATTCAAGCTGTATTGCGTGCTAAAGGTGTACCAACACCGTAATAATACAAAATGTTCCGACTTCCACAAATGTTTCCATCATTTTGTCTAATACCTGTAGTTTTGCAGCATTTCACACAAACAATGCTGCACGAGACATTTCTAAATCATGTGATTTCAAGGTTTCTTGATGTTCAATAGCCTCGTTACGTTTCAGATCTAACTAACGCTATGACCTGCGGAACTTCCAAGTTCATTGCCGCAGTGACAAACATTCGCCATAGGATTCTATCCTGGGTAAGATCAAGCCAGCTTTTATTACAAACACCTACTTTTCAAAGATCCCTTGTAATATTGTCCTCCCAACGGTCGGTCTCTCTGGTTTTCCAGTCAAGACAGAATCGTTGTTTTCTGCCATCTCAGCTACATGGTCTGTCCATCTTAGGCGTCGCGATTTTATTATTCTTACATCATCTGGCGAATCGTACATTCCGTGGAGTTCTTCATTATGCAGTCTTCTCGATTCTCCAGTCACCTCGTGCTGTTTCGATCCGTATATCTTTTTCAAAACCTTTCTTTCTAGATCAGCAGTCTAATTTTTATGGGAATATTTCGTCTAATATATATTTCGTCACTAAACTACTAACTTGAGTGGACTTGAAAAGAGCTATCGGAGAAAATTCAACTTATCTAAACAAAAACGTTTGTCAAACAGACGAAGTGTTCGCCCGATGTCATAAATGGATCAAATGTAACAGGAGTTCCTTAGTATCTGTAATTTTCACACATACCTGAATTCTCAAATGGGATTTACCTATTTATATTTTAGGAATACAGAAATAAACTCTAACTGAAATGTGTTTCACTTTATTTTCGTCCTGCAGAGGAACCACTGAAAACTAAACTGTTTACCATATTTTCCTGCTTGTGCTTCAGAGAAGTTCTTAAAACTTTCTTTTATTAAAGTTAGAACGCTCTGTAAAATAAATAAAGTAAAAATAAATTTAAATTGTGCTTCTCAAAATGTTATCCCATTAGAATTTGAACGTTCTGACAAAAGTAATCAGATGCACTATGGAATTTTCCACTCTTTTCGGCTCGATTGGAAAATGTACACTACACAGCATTATCAATAGTATTTGTGCTTAACCTCAATAGCCGATTCTTCCATTCTTCATATTTGCTGTTCAGCTGAAATAAAGCACTTGTCTCTAAGCTAGTTGAAATTAGACAGAGATTCTACATGCTAAGAGTCGTCTTTAGATAGGAATTTAAAATTTTCCAACGTATTTAAATTTCCAAACATTTGACAATTAAGTACTCGGATTCTTGGTAAGCTAAAAATTTGCAATGTTGTGCACAGATAGTTCTTAACGTGCTATGAAGCTTGCTTAGTTGAAAATACAAAATTTTCCAATTAGGCAGAGAAGCTTGCACATGCAGCGAACTCTCGATTATACGTGCACCTAACAAAATGGCACGAAAAACACGAATAATCAGAAATGTTTGTTGATTTGCCACAATAATGGTTTAGCATAAACATAACGTGTATACAGTCGTAAGAGAAGTTGCTTTACATATAAATGAAGTTCCGAAGACAAGTACTGTAGTGTGCGATCGAGCTTTCAATCGTTATCACCACACGTATTCGAAATTTCTTGTCGTTTCAATCTCTCCAACACTGAAGAAAAAGAAAAAAAGTAGTAGTAGTAGTACTAACAACAACAATAACCTGCGCGAATAAACCACGAAACGGATAATACGCGCACGATTAAACTAGAGTTTGCTGTATTTGGAAATTTTCGTTACTCCATATGCAAACATTGCGGCATAGTAACACAGTAACCTTTCATCACTTTGAGGATTCAGAACGTTCTCGGTATAAATTTTGAACACTCTCTATATTACAGAAGGTTACAGCGATCAGGCATTTGGGAAGTTAGAAACATCGGCATCGATCCAAAGCCAAATAAAACTATCCGACTATCACTTATTATCTCCTGGAACTTTAAGTCTGTACTTTAGAGGTTCCAGGTCCTTGTCACAACTCATGTATTCATAATCCTCGATAGATCCACACTATAATAAATGAGACTTACATCCGTTATGTCATTTCGTTCCCATATTATGAAGTTCATCAAAAGGACATTACATGTATTAAAACTTAATTTTCTGGAGGAGATTAGGCAAACACACGTGAAACGCAAGAATACAGTGTCAGCTTAGAGTGTTATTTTTAGCATCATTAAATTATGTAAGTGTAGTTGTTGCCTGTATTTAATCCAGGGTTTTCAATCTGAACATTTTGTTGCCTATTTTCTTCGTGGCTAAATTATATGTTAACTGCTTATATCGCCTTTTTCTGATCCCTTTTACCTTTCCTCTGGCCACACAAAATTCAAGGAAGTTTATGATTCTAGATGCTAAACAATAACCCTAATACGACTGTAACCTTGTACTGCAGATAAATCATTATATTTGAAAATGAAAACACAAATCATAGAAATACTTTTTAAAATTTTCTTTTTCCAAGAAATGTTTTTGTTACATAGTTTGCTCACATAAGAACCATTAACCACGTTAATACCATCTGAAGGTATTAGTACTCTTGACATACTAGTATTTCCCATAGGGAATATAAAAAACGTTCGTTTAAAGAAAAAACATCTTCAGACAAAACATTAAATTGTATATACCGCATAACAAATACACGTAATAAAGACAAGCAACTAAGGAAAAAAATTAACGCAAAGTTACATAACAACGAGAATATAACTAAACAAAAGCTATGAATGAGTTTGCATAGTGTCCGTCTCTTCCTGTATATCAATTTTAACTTACATCTTATCGAAATCTTCCAATAAATAATCATAGTACACCGACATTACTTCTGATATACCAAATCATGACAACGCAAACCATAACGACTGTTATAATATGTATGAATTATTTGTATTTCATTGTTTTACCTGAAGATTAACTTCTAATTTAATCATAGTCTGAGAATACATATACAAGTCAAAATGAATTGTGTATTTTTTAGAAACGTAAGACTTAGCAACGATAACCATACCTATTTCATAAATCATCAGGCAGTTTTATCATCACTTGATGGATCCGTACAAGAAAACCGAAAGTTCTTTTGATTTACCAGCAGACTGATGTAGCAACAAGGTTAAGAGTTCAATTTAGGTGATCAATTTAAGTGTACAATATTCACAACGTGGACTTAAGGAGTAATACAGGACTTCATTCACCGAAACCCTATACTACAAGTGAGCATGAATATAACCACAGATTGATATAGACCTGCTGGAGGTTCACTTCCAGTACAGTGTTCCAAAAGTATGAGCGTATTTTTTTTGGATAGAACCTCTAAAGGAGCTGCAGTTGCAAACGACAATTACGAAGAATATGATATCGCAATTATGAATGGGAATTATACATATATTTACAAGAAATATTAATATGTTATTTTCTTTTTCCTCTTTCGTTATAAAAAGTTATATCATGTCAGATTAAATTGTAAACTTAAAACTCCAATTTAAAGTTGCAACACAATTTATGTTCCTCAAAATAAGAACTTAATTTAATGAGCAAATACATAAAAAAAAGTAAACTAAAAGCTTTTGAGACTGTTCTCTATATATGCACAGAACTTACACAAAAGAGTAATACCTCTCCCATTGTGATGCTTCCATAAATAAAAAAGAGTAAAAAAAAACTATTAATATCCTTGCAAAGTAATGATCGTTAGAGGCAAATGGAAATACATAAGTAAGTTCATCCTTGAAGTAAATTTATGTTATTTGCCAAGCACCTTGGTAATGTCCTGAAGATAAAGAAACTGTTATCTATTTATTAAAATGTACCGAACCAGTTACAGTAAGTGCACAAATTCTAAAGTATTTACATTATCGATTAAACATTTATTTCGTAGTCGTGAAATTATACGAAACGGTGGATAACTACATTTATAGAAGTTGCAAATAAAATTAAATAATTTTTAATATTATGCACATGAACTTTCTGAAATTGCTTACCGGTTGGCAATACTTGAAAGCAAGTTTTAAGTGCTATGCGCTATTTGCGTTTGAAAGCACAGTTGTCGTTAGTAAAACTAGAGACGGACAAGCATTTTCCAATCATACTACGTATACAACAGAAACGACAAAAAACAATAGCCATTTGGATCGTTTCTAGTTTGGAATGATACTCAACATTATCGTAAGTTGTTGCCTCCCACTATGTTGATGATGAAGATCTACTATTTACTTTCCCTTCAAATATTAGATTTTCTTCCCAAAATAAAGTGTAATATGAAACACGTTTTTCCTATCTTTATGAATCTTACGACAATGAGATATACACTACTACTGTGCATTCAGCCTAAATCAATTATTTCTGAGAAACCCATATACTATCACAAAACATGCATCTGTGGCAGAAGTTTAGTTGAAAGAACACGATATCCAGATAGAAAAAAAGATATACATATAAAGGAGAGACAAAAAGAGACACAGAGAATCACAAAAAAATTGTATCTAAAATAAAATGTTTTCACAATAAAGCTTGAAATTCCTCCAACTTGAAATGGACATTTTTAAATTAATATATTTGATAATTTCTTGAGAGATCTGATGGGTCGAACACGTAGGTGTGCGTGCGCACACACTCACACACATACACGCGCGAGCGCGTTCTAAGATTTATGAGAATCACAATAATAATATAATTTTATCCTTGGTATTTAATTTTAAAGAATTCCTATTTATTTTTTTATTTATGAGATCAATTGCATGAAGGCCATTGTGGAAATAATGAGTAACTGCACTAAACACAAACGACACTCCTCCTTCAACTGTATTAGCTTGGCATATATTGTTCCTTTGCAACAACTATTTAATGTCCTAATATATATATTCATTCTAATTTATATTTTATTTAAAATTATTCCAATTATATATATTATAAAAAAAATCCACTCGAAACCTAACGTTGCTACATCAATCAGCTTTTGACAATTTGATCTCACCTTATGACAACCATATTATTTGTATAAGCAAATGATGTCTTAATCTGTAGAGAACCACAATAATGAGCGATAAATGTAGATGTGAAACTACCAAATATAGTTGAAATGTAACACTATAATTCATCGTCGCTGCTTTAAAATAATAGTTTTTTATGCTTCCTGAATTAACTTTCAAAACAAAAGAATCTATCTATATTTCCCAGATATACTGACTAGTTTTTAAATAACAAATTATAAACGAATATGGGACGTAAAAACGCACAAGATCCATTTCGTTTAGTTTTTTCCTTATTAATTCAAACTTAGACATTAAATTGACAGTATATTTCAGAAAATGTTATCACGGACACCTTCACCATTAAAGAGACTATTTCTCATAGTGACTAGTATTTGCGTGAAAATAAGTCATTTAAATTTAAATTATATAATTCAAATAATTATACTTATCACTTAATGGGGATAGCTCTTTTCCATATAATAAATTTTCTAAAATTATTGAACGTACACTCATTTGGTGCAACAAAAAGTAGTCTTTAGTGATCAAAAGATCTCTACTTACCCCACAAACATAAAACCTTTAGTTTGGTTGTCAAATGGACTTTCTCTGGCTATACAATACGGGTATTCAACGAAAGAACTCCATGAAAATATAATACGAACAAGAGAATTTGTAAATGAAAATAGATAATGAAATTCGTAGTACTCAAACCGTTCTATAAAAAATGAACAAATAGTTTAAAGTGAATGTTGTTAGAGTTTCAGATTTTAAAATTTACAGCAAATGTCATTACGTATTCCATTATTTTCCTAGAGGTGGTATTAGCAACACACATTGTTAATTATTGCACCCAGAAATATACCAGAATACTCTAGCTCAACGTGGAGTTCCCTCCGTTACCCAAATCTTCTGTTGGAAAGCAGACAACCCAAAATGCATTTCCATTTCACTTTAAATATTACTTAATTTCTGACTAAAGTTATCGATTTACCATTTCACGCTTGTCACTACATCCTTGCAAACAGGTTATATCTAGGAAGAGCATCTCTTTGCTTCATTACTATTATTTCCGTTTTCACAGATTGCTTTAATCTATTATAGGAACGTCAATATACAAATCGTTGTATTAGCTCTTCTTTCCTACACATATATCAGACGCATGTGTTACTTAAATTGAAACTAATACGTTAATCTACAGAATGATTGCCAAATATAAAATGCAACATGTTTTGTAATTATTCATGCTAAACAATTAATGCTATGTTTACCTTTTCACTGGGTTAAAGGAATAGTAGTATGCCTCTGACACTAAAAGTATTGACACAAAATTGTGTAATATTTCAAGAAATGACTCCTAATGAAAATTCTCATCAACTTTCACAATGACGAACAATAAAATCGAAGAAAGAAAAATCATTTGCTGTCCATTAACACTAATTTACTGTTTAGATAGAGATTATTTTACTAGCTAACATCTTGAATATTAAAGTCTAAGAAACAAATTTGTATTGAAACTTCGTTTCGAACTTTAATTGTACCAGCTGCTTTTTGTGCTACTTACGCCAAAAAAGCTCAGTTTGATCATGTGAAAATATATTAAATATTCATCTGTTAAATACAGTATATTTCAATCAGGTTCATCCTTCAGTAAAGTAAATATATATTTCTATAGATATTCTCTCTTAAATACAAAAATAATACAGCCAAAATCTGTACGACGATCTCTTACAGACCCTACTGAGACATTGAAATTGTTCTTTGTTTTTGTATCCTTCAAACTTCTAGAAATGGTTTTAGTTATGAAGTAAACATTAATATTGGTGTGTAAAATCTACCTGAATATCAGCACCATGCTAAGAAACATAGTGATAACGGGAAATTCCTAAGAATATTTCGGTCTATCTAATGATTTTCTTATTTTTTAAAGATATAAAGTGTTTAGACCTACATATATATTCCAATTTTGTTAAGAATATTTCTAGAGGAAACACTTCTTTTTAGTATTTTTGATATTTGATTTATCAAATACATCTACTTTTATAAGGTACTTTGCCAGAGCTGAGATCTCAATCTCTTCTCTGATCACAATGATAAATTATATGTACATATATATATCTTTAATAATTACTTTTGTATTTACTCTCTCTTCGATATATTTTCTTTCTAATACTCATTTCCATTTTTCTTAAGCTCCGGGCTCGTATACACTCATCATGTCAAATATAAATTATCCTACAGATGCCATGGGTAGGACAAACTCATATAAATTCACTTGGACTCATGGCTTGTTGTTTTAGCTCATGACGATACAGGGACTGGGGTGTTCTGAGAAGTAATAATGTCAGAGTAGTAGTCGATAAAGACAGCTCTGTTGTGAGACACAAGTCTCACAAACTGACCAGCCATTGCTGCAAGCTCAGGTTGCATTGATGAAAGACCAGGTGGAATTTGGAGAGGCGTCGCAGTCTGGGAAGTTATGACAAGCTGTAGGAATTGAATCACTCTTGTTTCTGTAAAAGAAAGTAAAAAAATATAATAACCGCAAAAATCGTATTTATTTTATCAAGCTATGCCGAAAATAACGGCTTAGTTTAAGCTTAAAGATTAGCAGTTAATAGTCCTAATTACATACAAGGACTCTTGCTAATCGAACAAGAAACTTTATATTCTCGCACTTTCACGAACAAGAAACTATCCTATTCATGTATAGGGGTATAGGATAAAATTCTTACACTCAGAATTAAAATTATCCCCAGAACGCATGAGCTGCATCTTGTATGTTTTCTAAATCCTGAAAAATAATAGAATCAGTGTACAACTAATACATAACTGATTGCAACCTTTCACAGGCTAGTAATTGACATTTTTTAAACTGTCCGTACAGAAACGTCTTTTGTGATATAGTTTGTTTTTTGCATTGGTAGTAAAAATTGTTAAAATCCTTCCTTCTCGGAAAATAGTAGAAACATTGACTACAAAATATTGACACCATCTTCTGTTGGACAGAAATTCAGAATTATTTACTTGTATCATTATTTGCCACGCTATTGTGAACTGATGTTTCCGTTGAGTAAAAAAGATCCACTTAAGTTAATAACTTGCAACTGGGTTTGGAACTGGGTCTTCTTTCGTAACATAAACATCAAGAAAAATTCAATTGGACCACTAGTTCTCTTGTTCAGTAATTTCATGCGAATATGAGCTGCTTCTGTATTTTATCAAGCTTTTCAGATTCCCAGTTTTGTTTCAATTTATCAGACGCCAAGTCTCGAATCATTTCTCGAA
>JAGDQP010034331.1:0-20171 GCA_022664845.1 Lepisma saccharinum | reverse complement strand
CTGGATTGATTCACGCTTATGGAAAGAGCCAGGAGAATGAACCAAACTAGGAAGGTAAGAAAGCAACGTTCGCGGAATTTGGAAATGATGTAAAGAGAGGTGATGAGTGGATTGAGAGGAGGAGAAAATAGGATTCGGATTTTGAGACTGGGGGCGTAAGCACCAAGTTTGGATAGTGGAGAAAGTGTACAAAAACCGAGGCTCGAATTCGCGTGTCTCGTTTGAGACGATGGAACGATCATCAGTTTGCAAGTAAGTGCCAAGTCAATCTGTACTTTCTAAAGGGTCATATAATTGCCAGAAGTCACTCAAAATTATTTCGACGTAATTTAGCGTAATTTTTAGTAAAGGTTAATAAATTTAGGTAGAAGTTTGTATAACGAAATATAAATTAATAATAAAACTGAATTTGGTAACTTTATACGAGTATACGAAATCAAAATGTTTTATTTAATTAGTAAGACCAATGCCATACATATTAAGTAAGCAAACAAGTAATGTGACTCTATTTCGACAGTAGTCAGTTCGGCGGCCTGGATTGGCACAGGTACCGCTGGCTTCGCCCTTACACTATTCAGCTCTGCAGCCGATCACAGACAAATACACACATTTTAAGCCGACGATACGAGGACTACAAGATGGCGGAAGCGCCGGAGTTTGAAAATCTAATTTCAAACAATAAAACGTTCCCGAAAAAGCCAATGTTTATTAGGCGCCCACCACTACAAGGTTTTGGTAGATCGCGGGGCTTGAAGTTCATTTGAAGTTATAACAAGACCCCAATTTTAGTAACGATTCCACCCATTATTTTGAGTTGATTTTAATACGATCAGCGGAAAGGCTAAATATTTACTAAGGAAACTACATGTAATAAGGTTTGTTATTAAGTTTAAAACATGTAACAATCCAAATATTTAGTATTATTCACAAAGTTTTAAAGCTTGGTTAAGTACTCTATATATTTAGTTGGTGAAGGTAGCAGGCCCATTTAGTAAAATATGTAAAGTTAACGAGTACCTTACCCAAAATATAATATATTTGTTAGGATACGTTATACGAAGTTAGCGCATTTAAATTATCAAGTTAACCCAGTAATTGAAAAAAGTAGGCAGTCAAACGTTTCAGAGTTTCAAAGAAACAATATAATTTATGAAACAGGAATATTTTAACAAAACACAAAGCAAATAAAAAAAATGAAACAACAATTCTTGAATGACCAAGCAAAACTGTACCGACAAGCACCTACATCTAGATGTAACGAAATATTGATATAAACATATTAGTTAGTAGTACAAATATATAATTTTATTGTGTAGGTATAAGTTTCAGGTAAATATATATACTTAACTTATGGTTTAGCAATTAAGATATCAAATGGACAACAAACAAACAGTAAACCACTTTTCAGTAAATCTAGACTTTCGTAAATTTGACGAATCGCAACATGATATTGAGGCTCATTTTAGAATGTTAGAAGATTTACAACTGTTGTTGTTATGGTCAGAAAGTAGATTACAACAAATACTTCCGGTAACATTTGTAGGTTCTGCAAGGCAGAAACTTGAACTACAACTAGCAAAGCTTCACATTCAGTCATTGACCTATTCAGATTTAAAAGAATATCTCATCAAATTGTTCGGCAAGGTCGTGATCAAAGATCAGTTTTATTCTTTGTTCAAGGACAGAGTGCAAGGAGAAAATGAATCTATTATGCGGTACATAGTCGACAAACAAATTTTGGCATCTAACATGAAAAAAAAAAACTATCAGAAAGTGCGATAGCCGAACAAATAAAATTAGGTTTATCACCATATTTTCTAGATAGGATCGGCACAAATAAATATAGGGACGTTCATACGTTAATCCAAGATATGTTAGTAGTCGAGCGAAACAGGCTAAAAGTAAATTATCGAAAGAAAAGGTTGACAGAAAGGACAAAAAGACACATACAGAGCGTAATCAAAGTAATCAGGAATGTGCTTTAACACAAGAGACGGTAGAAAACATTTGTCACGTAACCGTACAACGGGATGCAGGGAATCATATTTCCGAAGTGTCAAGTAGGTTCAATGAGCAAGGCCATAAGATGCATCCTCGATGTTCTGTATCCAAGCCTTCAAACAGCGAAAAGAAGAACAAACGTAAACATATTCTTACCAATAATAATAGTAATAATAATACAAAGGTAGAGAAGATACAAAGTGTTTTAACACACATTAAGCAATTAACTCAACTTTTAGAAGAACGTAACAAACAAGGCAACCTGTATCACAAAATAAGTAATACTAGGAATAACAGAGCGATTGGTGGTAGCTCATCACAAAGGAAAGTTAAAGGTCAGGGTCGCTACCGAGAATATTCTTTCCACAAACAGTATGTTAGGCAGGGAAACGAGTATCAAAAACATTATAATAGATATAGAAGTGATTTCGAGTATAATACCTTTAATTCTGGAACGTAGTTTGACAATCAGTACAATTTAGGGCCCTCATACCAAAATGATGACAACGTGGTATTGCACCCAACTCCTCAACATTGTGAATACATAAACTCAAATGCAGCCACAGTATGATGTATATAATTATAATAACCAGGGTACTATAATTTCCAACAATCACCAAGGAAACTCATTGCGACAAGTACCATCCCAGCATACGCCTAGTGTAGTGAAAACGGCAGGGAACCCAATTCAGGTACCATCCCGACCTACGCCTTGTGTAGTGTCAAACGAAGAGAAATCTCGTGAAGTTCCATCCCGGTTTATGCCTGGCATAATGTCAATGGGAAAAGAGCCATTTGAGGTACCATCTCAATATTCGCCCGGTGAAAAGGCACAAAAGGAAAAATCTCAAGAAATTAACAATGAAATTTCAATTTATGCTAACGGAAAGGTGTCCAGTAGTAAAAATAGTGAAAACATTAATTCTCATGACGAAAATATTCATACTAACACACATACTTACAATGACACAAAAATAAAAGAAACGGAACAACAAAATGAGACAATACGAACGAAATTACTTTTTCGAAACAATTTAGCAAGCATCAATGGTATGACAAATGGTCAACACATGTCAATAATTGTTGATTCCGCTAGTCAGATTTCCTTGATCAATGGAAATTAAATTAACAAAAGTTGGAAACTCAAACAGGTGAAAACGAAAGTAAGGAGCATTTCAGACAACGTTATAGAATTAGACAAAATTGTGGTAGCAAAATTTTGGATAGCAGATAGATCATTTCACCACACGTTTAGAATTGTAGAGGATTTTCAAGCACAAATACTTTTAGGAGTTCATTGGATGATTTATCATTCTTGTAAAATAGATTTTAACACCAATATTTTTACAGCAGAAAGACATGGAAGGCCACCAACAAAATTTAACGCAGATGACGATGTGGTATACAAAGTATCCGAAACAATAGCATTTTCTTTACAAAAACAATATAAACCAAGTTATATCTTAGTTAGAAAATTTATACTAGCCCTGAAAACAACCAAAAGTGTTCCAGTTAAGCTAGTACATTCTAAAGATAAAAACGAAAATTGTCTAGAACCTAATTTAGAACTAAATAAGAGTGAAGGTGTTATTATAGTTCCGACGATATTTTCAACAAATGACAAAAGAGTAGAAGTATCTAATGCAACAAATGAGGTAATAAAATTAGACAAAGGCATAATTATTGGCAATGCTGCGCAGATATATTTTCCCCCAATGCAGGAATGTTACGCTTTATCACCTTATAATTCAAACGAACAACAAAGGATATTATTACATGACAGAAATATTTTCGATCCAAAAAGAATTCAGATCGGGGACTCTATCAAACCAGAAATTCGATCCGCAATATTGAATTTATGTTATGAATTTGCCGACGTTTTTCATGGGAACAGGATAGATTAGGACGTGTTAGAGACTATCAATACTACATAAATACAGTTCCTCATCAACCCTACTACAAAAAAACAGTACCAAATCCCTCTGCACCTATTACCAGCGGTTAAGCAGGAAATTGAGAAACTCCTTCGTCAAAAAGTGATAGAGTACACAGAATCAGCATACAATTCGCCCGTAATTTTCCTCAAGAAGTCTTCAGGTTCAATACGAACTGTTTTGAACAATAGAGATTTAAATAAATTCGCTATTTTTGAGAGACCAGCACTTGAATCCATACCAAACATTTTAGCCACAATTTCTGGGTATAATTATTATGTAAGCGCAGAGCCTAAAATCGTTCCACTTTTACATTTATGGAACGCATTTTACACTGGAAACAGACAATAAAATGATTACTTTTCTGAAACAAGCACCACATTTATCGCCACGCCTTTGTCGATGGTCGATCATGATATCAGTCTTTAACTATACCCCAGTGTACGTCACAAGTGTTAAGAACGTCTGGACAGTTTAACTCGATTGACACAACGAAAACCAGACAAAACAGACATTGAAATTGTTGACCAAGATTGCTTATGTATTTTCACAGAACCACAAAATATTCGGGAAGAACAAAAGAAAGATAAATCATTTGGTCCAATGATTTCTTTCCTGCTAGGAGAAATTAACAACGACAGTAGTCTAGAAAGTCAGTCTAAGAGCTTTGAGCTAAATGGAGGAAAATTATATAAAGTACATAGATTAGGGAATACACAAACCTCTCTCATTTGTATTCCGGATAGTATGAAATCACACGTTTTAGATATCATACATTCACGGCCAGAGATAGGGAGCCATTTTGGTTTTGCTAAAGTTTATAATATGTGCTTACGAAAACTGTACATGATAAGGATGAAACACACAATTAGGAAATTTATTGATTGTTGTGTAGTTTGTCAGAAGAATAAAATCAGTAGAGTTCCAAGAAAAGCATTCCCAGAGACATATCCGCAACCGGGAATTTTTTAGATATATTTCTAGATGAAATTGGCCATATGTACAAGACTAGAAAAGGAAAATTTATCCATATATTAGTCATGGTTGACTTAACAACAAAACATATGATAACCAAACCACTACCAAATTTGACAGCAGAGAAAATAGCAAATGCGCTATTTTATGACGTGATAGTGCCTTATGGTATTCCTATCAATTTACGTTTAGATAAATTACCAGGACATACTAGCGGCATTATAAAAGAATTATCAAAGAGATTAGGTTTTAAATTAGCATTTGCTGTATCATCCTCACACAGGTCTTTATCGATTGCGGGGAAAGGTGCAAACATTGTACAACAATGTCTCAAAATTTATGTAGAAAAGAATTGTAGAAATTAGAATTTCATTTTGCCTTTAATTACGGCGGCAATAAACCAAGGTATTCATTGCAATACAAAGCAATCAAGTCAATATTAGCTCATGGGTTATTCTCCGAAAACAGTATTGGACGTTATTTTGAATGAACCCGCTATATCATTAAGTAATGAAGAAATATTAAAAGACATGCAACTAGCTAGACAAATTGCTCACGCTAATGGCCTGAAAGAATTTGAGAAAAGAGAAGAACGATATGAGAAACAACACAAGTATCCCAAATTTCAAGATAATGACATTATACTCATATTAAATAACACACCTATCAAAGATGTACCACGTGTTTTCTCCACGAAATACGACATTGTCGGAATTATAAAGGAAAAATTAAACGAAAATAAGTACCGCATCTTAGTAACCACAAGTTCCGGAAAGAAAAGTTAGAAGATGTGGACATTTCACGGATAAAGAAATTTGTCATGCCCAACACAGAGGCAGAACAGGACAATACAGTGTAGATAGTAGAAGTAAACAGGTTACGGGTAGATTAAGTATATAGGATAATTGAAATAGGTTAGTCTATTACGTAAAATTGTAGTTTTATTTCATGCATTAGTTGACTGGCCATATTGTTGAGGAAACTGATTAGGGCTCCTCGAAAGAGGCGAACAATTGCCGAATTTCCTTTGATCCTGGCTTCATTATGGCTTTTCAGCTAGATCGACGGATCATTAGCGAAAGCTTAAGTGCAAAACGGGAAAGAAACTACAATTTTTGTCAAAAATACATGTTACATCACGTTAGCTTAGGTTAGATTAGTATTAGAAGTAAAATTTTAAAAGTGACCTAATAATTTTGGCAGACAGTGTATATATTGCGTATTAGAAAGTTTTGTATGATAAGTATATTTACATTAGGTTATAAATATATATAATTACTATTGGTAAATTTATGATTTATATTAATATTAATATTCAGATAAATTTTAAAAGTAACAAAAAGTAATGGTAAATTTATAAAGTAACGTTGAAATTACATAAAGTAATGTGATGTCAAAATGACGAAATAGTAAAAGCTATTTAAAATGCAATCAACAAGATTCTAAAACTATAAAATGAAAAGAACTCGTTTTATGCGAATTTCTAAAGTAACCAAATCTCTCCTTAGGTAATAGTAATATAATGTTTTAATTTTAATATTACATAAAAGGAAGTAGAATGAAAATATTATTTTAATTTCAAGTAGTAACTAGATAAAATAAAACAGATACAAGCAGGAAAAAAATGTTCTATGCCCACAAACTGTGATTAAGGGAAATCCTCAAACACCAGGAAAATCTGAATATTCAGATAATGGTACGTAAAAGCCCAAGTTAAATTATAGTGACGGTTAAAATTAGTATACATGAATATCACAAGATACAATTTTATATGGGAAAAAATAATAGTAAAATAATAGTTTAAGTAGTGATAGTAAAAATACGTCAGAAAATATATTTGAGGCAGAAGCCAAGGACAAGTGACCCATACATTTTTTTTAAAAAAGAGGATTTTTTTAAAGATATTAATATGAACAATTGTAGGTTAGTTTTATATTATTATAGGAGTGCTAGACTGAAAGTCGAAAGCACTTAAAGAGGTCAAAGTAGTGGACTAGGCTCTCAATTTGGAGGAGCCATACCACACGAAAATAATGAACTGCCAGTCCCAAGTCTACGAAAGTACGTTAAAGTACCAAATTAAGGCATCCAATAGAAAATTGCCATATTGGGAAATTGATGAATTAAGGCGAAATCGTACAAATAGTAGTATTAGTTGTAAGTTTATTTGGCCAATGTTGAACTAGGCTATCGTTATATATATGTATAACAACATTTGGTAAGCCTAGTTCTAACACATAAATTATGATTTTAAGACTTTAAGAGATATGATTGACCCGGATTGTTGTTGCGCCAGACGTATCATAAGGTGATTTGGTGACATCAAATAAATTATAGCTATAAGTTATTTCATTGGATTACAGTTTGACCTCAATTATTGTTACTCATGAAGTACCATAAGTTGATTCAGGGAAAACAACAAAATTTCAGTTATAAGTTAGGTTAAGGACTGTTTGAACCGAGTCGTTGTTACTCAAAGTGACATAAGGCGGCGAGGTGATTACAATAGATCATATTTATTAACGTAGCATAGTAAATAAACGTCGTCAGGGATTTTAATAAAATTATTTTAAGAAATACAAATAAGTGTTGATTTTGACAATATTAAGAAATAGTTCAAAATATAATTGAGTAAAATACCAAAAACTATAAACCAATAAACAATTATGAAAATAAAAAGACTGTAAAATAACGTTACTTATAAAGGCGCATACAGGCCAGGCCGTACTACAACCAATTTAAATAAATACTTTTAGAGATATAAGACAATAATCTATGTATAAAATAATACAATCAAAATCGATGGTGTATCATACGGATATCGGTGATTGAATTAAGAGGTCAACTGAGGTCGGTTTTGCGGGCAAAACAGAATTTCACTGACCAATGACTACAAAATGATGCTATCTGATATGGGACACCATTGCAACATTTGTTGCTGGTGGAGGCATATTTAAAATACATTTAAAACACATACAAAATATTAAAATAAAAACGATTTACGGCACGATTGCAGGTTAGTACATATAACACAGGCTTTAGCACGTATATTTTAGTAACAGAAGAAATCGAAAGTTACGAAGCTCGTTCACACGTATCTTGGTAAGAAAGAAAATAGGATTTAATAAGAGAGTGTGCACGGGACAGTTATTGTGTGAGACCAAGCTGCAGAATGGCCAATCACAATTGAAGTTGGGAAATTGAAATATTTTGTCCGAATATTTCAGTTTCAAGGCACGATGATGAACAGAAGGATTTAAAGACCTTAACTTTATCATTTACAAATATACATCGATATTTGTACTTTATGTATATACATAGTACAATAAAAACCACAATAACGGAAATAATTATTAGTAAACATGAAGTAAACAACACAACTAATATTTACTGGTGATCGAAACAGGACAAAATATTAGACTTATACAATAAGTTGAGAGAAGAGTACACAATTACATACCTTAACTATTCGCATCGATCAACGTAAAACAGATTGCTACGGACCACACGCCACTCAAAATTGCAGGAAAACATGTTTGTTCCTCGATTGAATATTTTGAATGAAACCCGTCAAAATATCTGTTTACGGACACACGGAACTCATATACATATGGTTAATACACCACAAATATCACTCCGGAAAATAAAAACTTTCATTTACGACAATAAAAGTCTACAATATCCATTATGGTAAAAGCATACCTGAATACTGACTGTGAGAACACAACAACAGCCAGTTTTCAGCGTTTGAAACAAGAGCTTGCAAGGAAACGACGTCAGTAAGTAATTGATCTGTAATCCAGACAGATAACTTTGCATTTCAAGAGAAAGGAATGGCTTGAAAAGGAGAGCAGAAAGTTCAAAATTCAAACTCAGAAAAATTCCAATTGGCAGGAAAATTCGAAAACTAGAAAGAGTATCTTTCAATTTCTGAATCTTGAGATTCTGTGACGTGGTCCTGGATCGAAGACGAATCGGGGTCCGGAAGTTGCTTGTCCGGCATGCGAAAGCTGCACATTCAGTCTGTCCCATTTGTTGGAAATCCATACAGGATGCGCCTCAGATCTCTTTGACTTGGAAATTCGAGTTATGAAAGCAGGACTTGGAATGAGTTTGAAAGGTTTTGGAAAGATGAAAAACAAGATAATAATAATAAAAGGATTTAATAATACAAGCGGCATAAAACACAAATAAACAAATGGAAACGGCCAGAGCCTATTTGCCTAAACGCCATAAAATCTAGTTATGATTAAATACGACAAATAAACAGACAAAATACTGAACTAGAAAATAAGATTAAACGGATAGATTTAGATTATCAATAATTTATTAAAATAAAATAGAATATAGATAAATATGTTAAGATACGTAATGTAATCGAACTAGTGATAGTTTACATTAATTTTAATATTTCATTATATCCAGAGATATGCGCGGATCAAGATAAGAATTTATGTAAAAAAATAATATTCAAGAATTGTATACATAGGTCAAGCAATAATAGAAACTAGACAAATGTATGAAATAGGTTTAGATAGAATAATGCATAGTTATCCCAAATATTGTATATGAAAATGTCAGAAATATTTACTCTTATTATTAATCCTAATGCCATTATAGACATATATAAATAGATAAATAAATCAAGATAGATAGGGTAGGGTTTGAACATATTAATAAAGTAAATAGAGTGATGGCAATGACCCGTACATGTATTGAGAAGTAATAAAGTGAGATATGAACTAGACAAACAAGTGCAACCTGGACTAGTTTAAAGTAATATACGTACTATTTCAAAGACTAGTGATGAACTTTGAACAATACCGCATTTTACGCATATAAAGACAATCGAATAAGTTGAAAAGAACAAAATGGTGTTTTACTGTTATAAATAGTGCAACAGAATAGACAATTAATAGTCGAAAACACAGTCGTTAAAACTTGAATTGTGTGCAGTATAAAACACGAAAAATGAACAATGAACAATCATTTTCAACAAATAAGTGTTTCCCTACACAAGAATGTTATTCATGTAATCCAGGAACTGTTCACAAATAGCCCTCCCGACTAGCATTCACTAGAAAGACTTTTTATGAATCGGCAAGCCTTTAGTGGACATCAATCGAACGCTAATAATAATCAATTCATGGTTTATATTCGTCAACCAGTTCTTAAAAAAACGCTTCAACACACTTTAAGATAGCCCGAAAATAGTGCATCGGGTCAAGAAACCACCCCAATTTAAGAGTGAACGAAAAAAACTACAAACAACGAGTGCAACATTTTAAAGTTAAACCAAAAACAACCAGCGAAAATTATATATATTATCCCTTAAGAGATTTGAATAAACTATTAAAAATGTAAGTGGAAAATACAGTGACAAACAATTTACTTATTATCTGACAGCGTTAAATTAATTAGCAGGGATAAAATTGACAAGTTTTATTACAAGTTAGTGGTAAGAAGTTCAAAACTAAAATAAACAGATAGACAAATACATCAGTTTTGAGAAAATAGACTAGTAACCAAAACAACAGAACATTCACTCATACTGTGATCAAGAATAAAATAGGAAACAGCATGTCCCATTTACAAATAAATGATTTCCCACACCCAAAATGCAAAATAGATTTTTCACAACAAATAAGTTTTAAGATGTTTCCCAAAAACGCAGTGATTAAACCAAAGTAGTGTTTAAAGTGTTAAGTGAAGTGGTGTGTTATTTGACAGTGAAAATAAATCAGTGCTTATTAATATTTCAAGTTTTCCAGAAAAGACGTCAATGGATGCAACATTGCTCATCTTCATGATTCTCCAGAACCACGACAAGTGAAAAAAAAAGTGAAACGAAATAGTGCTGCAATTACTGACCGTGTAAGTCGGTCAGTCAGTCAACTTCAAGGACAGTCGACTAAGAAGTATCATATAGTTTGTTTATCTTTCTTACATACAGAAGGAAGAGCATTATCACATAACAACACAAAGACAAGATATGTATATGTAACACACTTCCAAGAGAATAACACTACGTCATAACAGAAAAGAAAGAAATACACACAAAATACAATTTTATAACTACTTGCATACCAAAAAAGGAAAAATTAATTCTTTTATTGAATTTAGCATCATTTTCATTTTATTATCGACATTTCATTTTCGTTTAATAATTTTACCATAATTTATATATTTCTAAATATGTTATATGGAATGATTCAAAGTTTAGTTTATAACAATCTACAGGGTGTTTGGAAAATTTTATTCAATTTAATTAATTATGTTATTCAATTCATTCATTTATGTTACTCAATCTAAGTATTTAATTTTAATTAATTTTCATTTAATTTTATACAATTTGTTCAATTGTATATGTTTAACTAATTTGTTGTAGCTTGTTTAAGAATTTAACCTATAGATACTATTCAATTTAGGAATAGGACTCTCTTAAAATAGTTTAAAATCTTTAATAATCCCCTATTAAAGATTTTCGAAAGTGAGGGGGATAAAATGGGACTATCATATCAATTTTAAGAGTATATGTATTTATTCATTATATCAGGTGTAGGAATATTAAAATCATTATTTGCATTGTTAAGGTAATATGCACCACACAGTCGATACACAATCATGTAAAGAATTTCATTAATTCGTTGACAAAGACCTGGCAAGTGTGTTTCCCTCTTACGTACATACAAGCTGATGACCAAAGCAAACAATAGCTGAACTAGACTAAGAGAACAAAGAGAACAAAGAGCCAGGAGAGTGAACTAAACCAGGGAGGTAAGAAAGCAACGTTCGCGGAATTCGGAAATGATGTAAAGAGAGGAGGAGAAAACAGGATTCGGATGTTGAGACTGGGAGCGTAAGCACCAAGTTTGGATAGTGGTAAAAGTGTACCAAAACCGAGACTCGAATACGCGTGTCTCGTTTGCGACGATGGAACGATCATCAGTTTGCAAGTAAGTGCCAAGTCAATCTGTACTTTCCAAAGGGTCACTTAATTGCCAGAAGTCACTCAGAATTATTTCGACATTTAACGTAATTTTCAGTAAAGTTAAATAAATTTAGGTAGAAGTTTGTATAACGAAATATAAATTAATAATAAAACTGAATTTGGCAACTTTATACGAGTGTACGAAATCAAAATGTTTTATTTAATTAATAAGACCAATGCCATACATATTAAGTAAGCAAACAAGTAATGTGACTCTATTTCGACAGTAATCAGTTCGGCGGCCTGGATCGGCACAAGTACCTCTGGCTTCGCCCTTACACTGTTCAGCTCTGCAGCCGATCACAGATAAATAAACCTATTTTAAGCCGACGAAACGAGGACTACAAGATTAGAGTATCACTGAAACAAACCTTGAGAATTTTTGGTGCAAAGCTCCCTATTATAGATCGTGCTGTCTGTTCGCGTGTCTGTTGGATTTTGATGGAACTTGGTTTAAGATTTTCCCCTTTGCTTGCGTCAGACACCTATTGTTTTTAGTTGCCTTATGACAAGGGGAACTCCCCCGAATACGAGTATTTGTTCCTACTTTGAGCGTAGCCGTGTAAAAGCGACGATAATTTTCGAACGAATTGTCGATTTTAATGGAGATTGGTCTAAATGCATCTGTTGCTTTTGGTTACCCTACGACATCGGGATTTCCCCAAATTCGGGTATGCAGACTCCATTCAAAATTAGTTTCTGGATACACGTCTGCCTGGAACCTCGACTTCGAGGGAAGGATGTTACCGATCAGCATCCTTTGTCGAGCGCATTGTTAAAATGTTCGAGAGTCTCAAAATATTTGAAGCTTTCGAAGTGTTTGAGATTATCAAATTACTCAAGCATTTAAGTTTGCGCGGATTTACCTTGATATTTTAATATTTCGAAGGTTTTATTAAACTATTTGAAGTTGTCAAAGAAATGAGATTCTTTGGTCTCAGGAAATGGTCCGAATATAAAGAAAAATTAAAACACCGAAAAGAGACATAGACGTAGTATCTGTAATAGTAAATTTACATTATCGTTTTGTACATACAACGCCGAGCGGCTTTGAGGCCCACCCAGCCTAAGATTCAATGGGTACCTGGGAGGGGGAGGGGGAGGCGGCAGAAGCGTGGTGCCGATAACACCACCTTCATCTACGGCTGAGGTAAAGATAATGTGGAGCTTTAACTCTGTACCTCCTGTATGCCTTCATGGCATGGTGCTAAGCACAAGGGAGAACTTTACCTTTACATATGATAGAAAAGAGACAAAAGGGATGGGTGGGGTGAGGTAACAAAAAACATACGTGCTCTGACTGGGATTCCAACCCAGGAACGATTACATCAATGCGGCGGTCAGAATAGAGGTATTGAGGTACGACTTGCGAAAAATTTAAAAGGGCGTTTTGGTCAATGTTTGAGGGAATGTACAACCAGGCCTACATAGTGCATTTACCGTATGTCACCACTGAGTACGTCCTCAGTTTAATTCGTTTGAAATTTCACGCATATTTGCATGCCATATATAAATTAATTTTATTTTTAATAATGTTGTGGTAAGTTAATTTCTTTCTTTTCTCCTTTTCAATAAGCTTTTCAATAAGAATGTGAAGTGTAGATATTCAAATTTGTTTTATTTGCTAAGAAGTAACGTGAAATTGTATATTTATTTTAAAACTCTATGTATTTTCGAAAGGAAGCTAAATGCTACGAACAGAGCATAGGAGATGGAAGATTTTCAGGGTACTTGAGTATGATGACCCCGACAGCTGATGAACATAACTGTAAACAATTTTTCTTTGCTATTTGTGGATGGGTTCTTTCTTTCCAGCCCGGCTGAGCGGCGCAGAGGAGTTGTACCCGGATGTAAGTTGCTACGTATCTATGGAGGATGGGCTGATAGGTTGTTATTTTTCACTGCTATACCTGTTCCATTTACCCTGTTATAATCACGGTTATTTTTTTATTTCGTTGATATTGTCCGGTAGCCGCCTTTCTCTCTACAGTTCGATATAGTCCTCAAAATGGAAAAGATCTAGTAGGAAAGGCCGTTGCGAGATGCAGTAAACAACTGCTATAGGGAAAGTACTTTTAAGTTAGTTTCCGTGATGAATCTTTGGGACTTGTAATTATATGGACAATTCCGCATGAAGATTTTTTTGATCTCCGTGTTACGCCCTCGAAGTGGGTAACAGAGAAGAGGCCAAGCCAATGGAGAGACGGCATACAGAGAGCTATTGCGTAAGTGTTATTTCTTTTTGAACTCTATTACAATATTTGAATATTTGAGTGAACTTGTTTTGGCCGCTCATATTCTTATGCAACGTTATGAAGTTAGTTATCTTATCGCTTGCTAGAAACTTGTATTCTACATTATACTAATACACCCTCCCCCCACAGAAGTAATTTTGCTGATACATCTCCGCTTGTCACTAACTTTAATGTCCATGTGCTCACGAGAAACGGTGTGCTTTTGTTGGTATTAGGCCTACATGTGCTTAAAATCCCAGTGTGAGGATTTTTACTTGCAGCGCCTGGAGGTCCCCTGTAGCTATTTGGCCGAGAGTTACCTCGTATTGGTTCAATTCTGTTTGAACTAACCGTCTCGTCAGGAACACAAATAGAGGGGTCTTAAAAGGGAATGTTTTAATCAATTTTGTGGATGATTCGATTGAACCCGGATCCTCTTTTAAACTTGTCGGGAGCGTAGCCACTGGCCGCTATACGTTTGATAGGCCCTAAACTCAAAAGCCTTATCAGCTCATCACTACTATCACCCATATTGTCATTGCAACGAAGACGACAGATTAAAGATGTAAATTATGATATACAATATATGTATTGATCCATATGTGGTCTCGATTTGTCTTTGAAGTGCTGAATTCCTGTACCTCTTTCTGATATAGCGCCTGATTAGCAGAATGTAGCATATGGACTGCTAAAACCCTAATGATTTAGTGTAGCAAACCTCTCGGTGAAGTTTCCAGAGAGAACGTTATAACCTGTTAGAGCTGTCCACCATTATAGAGGAGCGTTTCACGTAGGACGACTATTAACCTAACAAAAAACTGTGCAGTCCAACAGGGACGTTTTAGGGAAGACTTATAAACTGCAACATATATATTCCCTGAATAAAGCGTCGTCTGGTAATTGGAAAATTTTGAAGAAATATGTAAATGTGTATTGTCTTTACGTTGCCATTCATATGTCACGCGTACGTTTTCTTCTCAATATTAATGTAAAAATGTAATAATTACATTTCATACGGCTCTAATTCAATTTCCATATAAAATACAACAACCTGCGATCACTTCTTACGAAAAAAACAGACTATTATTTACTCAAGAGTTCTCCCAGCTGTTTCGTAATACGTTGCAAACGGACTTTTTAAAAAAACGGCCGTGCAGTTCTTTGGTTTGCCATTGTTGAAAGAAATATGATCTATCAATGTCCTGCACACAACACCTACATTGTTTTTTCTTTTCCGAAAAAAATACAACAATCACTTATCCTTTACTCTCATTTTTTGCATCTGACGTTTAATACGTTTCAGTGGTATATTTTAGCATTTTTTCAGGCGCGTGAAGTTTCCAGGACAACCGGGAAAGCTCAAATTCTCAGATTCGCTTCAGAATTTGAGTACAATTTGAGCTTTCAGAAAAACCAACTCTCAGAATTTGAACTTTCAATGTGAACCCTCTAAGTCCATTTAAAAGGGGGTCCTGCCAACTTCACGCTGCAGAATCGCCGAAAGCTCAAATTCTCAAACTCACTCCAGAATTTGAGTACAATTTGAGCTTTCAGAAAAAACAACTTTTAGAATTTGAGCTTTCAATATAAACGCTCTAAGTCAATTTTGGCCCTACCGACTTCCCACCGCAGAACAACCAAAAGCTCTTTGAAATGGACTTAAAGCGTTTATATTGAAAGCTCAAATTCTAAGAGTTGGTTTCCCTGAAAGCTCATATTGTACTCAAATTGTGGGGTGAGTTTGAGAATTTTAGCTTTTGGTGGTCTTGCCAACTTCACGCACCTCCTTTTTTCTTCTTTGTGAACTCATGGTCTTATATAGGTTATGTGAAGTAGCTAGATTTTATACCAAATTATTGATATGTTTTAGAGTAGTTTAAAGTTATACAACCCAATTAAATTTTAACTAAAATCAAAAAGGTGAATACTGGGATGGTAACAGAAAACTAAATTTCATTAGATTACCAAAGATCTCTTTTCACCAAATACTTGCTGAGTAGTATGAGGAGCCATCGCTGGGTGGTTGGATCTTCAACGGGACCTGTATCTCGAGAGATTCCCACGCCTGTCATAATAGGCTAAATTATGACGTGTAAAGCGTAACAGTAGTTCATGGGTATTAGGAAAGATTAATGTAATTGAATTCAGTCATGTGTCTGACGTCGGTTTGTTGGAACAGTACGTGAGCTGAAATGGATATCAAACCACGTAATAAGTGCTGTGAGCACAAAGAACCAAAAGGCCTCCATGAGGAGAGTGGGGAAAGGGTAACATCCTGTTCTATACGAGAAATGTTATAATACATTTGAGAAGAGATGAGACGAAATTAACTAACAAGCCACTCGTTATCCAACCAAGTGAAAAGACAAGAATCGGAAATCCCTCACGAGAAGAGGAAAACGGAAGCTGTACGAAATAAGTAGGTCATCCAGCATCGTGTGAAAGAAATATATATTTTGTAGAGAAAGAGACAATCCCAAAGAGATAAAGAACATGTGAAGAAGGATTATTAAAATTTAAATAATGTCTGTAGGTCGTTCTCTGGAAGAATGCAACAGACGAGCCGTCATTACGTATCTTGAATAATAAATTTGTTGTTGACAAACCCGGAGGGGAAAACAAAGTTTTGAAGATTATTACACACCTCGAGATTGGGAAATATATAATACTGTGATGCAGAGCAGCTGGGGAGGTAAAAAACTATATGATTCAATGACGCAAATTTAGTATTCAATCAGGGAGAAGGAAAACAGAGTAACAAGGAGAGAGCTTAGAAGAAAACGAATGGAGCCATGTACTATGTTTTAGTCTGCAATTCCAGTAACAGTTGCATGCTTCTATGACATACGCACGTGTTTGTGTCGCGGTCATCATCATATTCAGCCGTTGTCTATCCACCGTTGGATGAAGACATCTTCCTTTTCACTCCACATATTTCGGTTTGCTGCAATACTAATGCATGTAGCTCCTGAAAAACGCCTGATTTCATGTACCCATCTTACATGTGGACGTCGTGTTGGCCGTTGCTTTTCGCCAGGTAAACTGTAATTGTATATGTTTCAGTCTAGTAACAGTGGACCTTTGCCCGGTACGACTGGCCCGTTAGCTGTTAAAACCCACACCCACGCCCCCGTCGGGGCTTGAACCCGGGACCTTGGAATCGATGGCTAGCCGGACGAGCAATTATGTTTGTATGGAATAAGAACGTGGAAGGAGTTTGGTCGTGAACAGAGTAGACACTGCCGTTGGTGACAATCGATAATTGTTTTTTCTCTTTTAACGGGATAATGGGAGAATATTGTCCCCTGACAGAGACAACTTAGGGCGAAAGAGACGGTATAAACAACTGTTAGTACTTCTGGAGATACTATACCGGTATTCGATTATTGTACAGAGAAAAAATCCGAATCAAATATGTTGGATCGATACAGCGAAAAGCCAGAAGTCTGCCATATAAAGATAATGATAAAAATAAAAATAAATAAAAGGTCGGTCAGGGACGAAGTTAAAGGTTCCATCCTGGCATTTGCCTGGTGGGAGTGAGAAAAACTGCTGGAAAACATCAATCAGGATGGTCGGCCGTTAGGATTGAACCCATGATCTCCCGAATTCTACGCGAACACTCCAGCACTAAGCCACACAAGAAAAATAAAGGTCGCTCAGGAACGAAGTTAATTGTTCCATCCTGGCATTTGCCTGGTGGGAGTGAGGAAAACAGTCAGGATGGTCGGCCGCTGGGATTGAACCTCTGATCTCCCGAATGCTACACCAACACTCCCCCGCTAAGCTACACAAGAAAAATAAATAAAAGGTCGGTCAGGGATTAAGTTAAAGGTGTCATCCTGGTATTCGCCTGGTTGGAGTGAGGAAAACCGCAGGAAAACATCAGTCAGGATGATCGGCCGTTGGGATTGAACCCATGATCTCCCGAATGCTACGCGAACACTCCACAACTAAGCGACACAAGAGAAATAATTAAAGGCCGGTCAGGGACGAAGTTAAAAGGTCCATCCTGGCATTTCCCTGGTGGGAGTGAGGAAAACATCAGTCAAGATGGTCGCCCGCTGGGATTGAACCCATTATCTCCCGAATACTACGCAAACACTCTACCACTAAAATAAAAATGTACTGTGACTTAGTCGCGCGACCAATGTCCTAGTGTGAGGCAGGAATCCTTTCGGACATGTGTACTAAAAAGTGAAGTATAGTCAGTCGGTGACTCAATTGAATTGAAATTTATTTTAAGGACTTTAGGCAACTAAGGCTCAGGCCGTATGGATGATGATGGGATGAATTGGTGGAATGAAGAAAGTGGGAGGAAACGGGAGAGCCCTGAGAAAACCCACGCACACGGTGTTTGTCCACCACAAAGCGCACATGGCAGTAACAGGGATCGATCCGACTACCCCGAGCAGAAGAGGTGAGCGCTCTACCAAATGAGCCACAGTGCCCCCCTCGGTGACCCAAGTATGAAAAGGCAAGAGAGCCCATCTTGAGTGTGGTTTCCACAGGGCTCCTCCTTTAGTCACTCAGGTAAATGCCGGGATGGTACCTAATGTAACGTCGTGGTTTCATCTCTCATATTCCCAGAAGAGTGCTCGCCAAGTGACATTTTCCCGCCGATTTGTAACGGGGATAACCGTATACGACCTCGAGGATGAGCGAGGTCGAGGTCGAAGTGAGATCGCGAGGTCGGGGTCAGATGTGTTGTGATAGCCACTATCTTTTATTCATAGCAGCACCCCAATTGCATCACGATGTTGGGTTGGCACTGTTCCAGACCCACACGCCTAGGAAAAAATACTTGGCTGCTCCGAGAATCGGACCCGGGATCCCGCAATCCGTAATCAGCCATGTTAAAAGCATCTTTGTGTATTATACATCCTTTTGAGACTTTAAGTGTCAGACCGCGGGATGGACTGAAAGAGCAAAAGAAATAAGCTTCAGCTTTATACATAATGATAGAACGAGGTTCACCAAAATAAAGATGTACTAGCTTTGCCACCAACTACACAATATAAAATGGAGAATGAGATACAGGAAAGAAAGAAAGACCGACGAAAATAAAACAAGATTAGAGATAAGAAAGGGTCATACAATGCCATAATTACGCGTTCCGTTGTGTTGTATAACCGATCTAGGAAAATTAATGCAAGGTTATACGTCACAAAACCGTACGTAATGAAAGTGAGATAAGTCACCTCCGATACAGGCTAGTAACGTGAGTGCCAAGAAAATTGTGTTAGACAAGGCCCTATACAAGCGCTCCAGACAATACCGAAGGTTAGATATTTTGAAATATCGAAAACGCGAACGCATCCGTAACCTTTGGGTGACCCTTGTACCGAATACTGTGATAATGCGTACATTGTATGTCCTCGTCGTGTGTGACACGGCAGTTGTGCCTTCCGAAATCAAGCGTACACTCCCAATCCGAGCGAACGATAAAAAGAAGAAAAAATGGATATTTATCCCTACGTGGTTCAGAAATAGCTGACTACTCTAGAAAAATTAAACTCTTTTCATCCGAACGAGCCGACAGAGGAACAAAGGTAGAGACAGCACATAGAGAACAAGGAAAAATTACGACCCACTGTAGCCATCCGGTAAGGACGTTTTGGAGTTAAACGGAACAGGGAAAACCCGGGGTAAGCCTCACTTTAGACCAGGGAGAAGTTCCTATGGGAGTTGACAACTGTGCAGGTTACTTGGGAATGGAAAAGAAAAAAGGTGTGTTCGGAACAGTTCCCTTTTAAAGTGAGTTAGTGAAATGGAAACAAAATATAGGACTGGTCTTTATTCAGAAAAGAGCGGAACACGGGATTAGGTTGGTGAGAATACATACCGTGAAGCCAGCAGGAGATGTTGTGCACAGTAGCAGAGAAAGGAGGCAATAGTAAGATACAAACGAACGGATGGGGGGGGGGCGGTACAGGCAGACAAGAATTCGAGTTACTTGTCCAGCAAACAATGAAGAAATCCTGAAGAAAGGGGAAGAAATGTTCCAGAATGCGTTGCAAATGCTCACCGAAAAAT
>JAGDQP010034330.1:0-12821 GCA_022664845.1 Lepisma saccharinum | reverse complement strand
AAGTACTACGCGGAGTCTGTCAGACTCCGCTGGAAATGCCTTTTCGCCATAACTTCCCTTTCCACCGCCTCTCCCGATTGTCGCTCATTCTACCTTCCTGGTTATATTTAGTGTGTATGATGGTCACACTAAAATTAACATCCCGTCGTTAGTTTGTCCGCAATCTATTGTTCGGAGTCTGATAGACTCCGCGTAGTAGGTACGTCAGTGTTTTACCGGTATTTTCATTCATTGTGTGAAAGTATATTTCTTTGTTTGCAGACACATGGATGAAGTTTGGACAGTTCTTTTGCCATTGACTCACAGCCTTGGCTTATGAGAAGAGTTAATTATCAAATTGACAATATGATTAGTGAAAATGTTCCAACTGAAATGGAAAACAATGATATTAAATGATTTACAAGGGGTAGAAAATAAGTGTTTTCCGTTACTTGGTCGTACTATTGTGAGAGCTAATGACCCAAATTTTGATGAAAAACTTAAACACATGGTCGAGGATGTGCTTGGTGAGAATGACGTAGGTTTGGACGATGATGATAGTGACATTGATTCGGATTATGTGGAAGAAACAGACCATGACAGTGAATCAGAAGAAGAAGCAAGTGAAAAGGAAGACGGGAAAGATAATAATGATTTACATAGTTTTAATATGCTTGACGAGAGTAATAATGAAGAATCATTTTCAGAGGAACATAGAATAGGAGGGAAGTACTTTTACGGAAAACATCGATGCTTCCGTTAGAGAAAAGTACAGCCACCTGCAAACGTTCGAACCAGAAGACATAACATTGTTACCCAGTTACTTGGTTTGAAGCCACATGCCAAGACTCTTGGAACTAATCACCAACCAGAGGACGTCTGGGGCCTGCTTTTTACACCGGAAATACTTGACAACATTGTTACGTGGACAAACGTCAAGATTGGAAAAATGCGGGATAAGTATAATGCGAAGGAGAAAAATGGAAGGAGTGTATAGTTTCTATGCAACAGACGGAACTGGACGAGACATTTTCAGATCTACTATGAGTAAAGAACGCTTCTTATTTCTTCTTGCAGCATTGCGTTTTGATAATCCTGATGACAGAGATGAAAGAAAACGTGATGACCGCACCGCAGCTATATCCAACATTTTCAACATGTTTATTGAGAACTGTAAACGTAGCTACAGCCTTGGCGCTTATACATGTGCAGACGAGATGTTAGTGGCGTTTCGTGGACATTCTTTGTTTCGTGTCTATATGCCGAAAAAGCCGGCAAAATATGGTTTAAAATTACAATGTTTGACGGATGCCCGTACTAGCTACCTTTACAATGCTTATATTTATTCTGGAAAAGGAAGCGATGGTCGTACGATGACAGATGAAGAACGTAAACTTTCTGTGCCAACACAAGCACTTCTAACTCTGAGTGCTCCAATTGCGAAAACAAATAGAAATGTTACTGCTGACAATTGGTACAGCTCAATTGAAGCTGTAAACGAGTTGTCTAAAAGAGGCCTGACCTATGTAGGGACAATGAAGACAAATAAAAAAGAAATTCCTATCTCATTTCTGCCTCACAAAGATCGACCAGTAAATTATTCCATCTACGGGTTTACTGAAAATATAACGCTTGTCTCACATGTCCCGAAGGAGTCGAAGGCTGTCATCGTTGTTTCTTCAATGCATCACCGAAGTGGTATAGATCCTGATACACAGAAAGAAGAAATAATTGCTTTTTATTACATGACAAAGGGAGGTATAGACTCATTGGACAGAAGGACGGCTGTGTATAGCTGCAGTAGAAGGTCAAGAAGAGGGTCACTTTAGACCAGGAAACACTAGGATGATAATTAGGTAGTAGAATGAAGTGCAAAGAGCACTCATGTGAAAATGTTATAAAAGTTAGAGAATCAATGATAATGACAAGAGGATTATTGGCGAACTAGTTTGTCCGAAGAAGGAAACACACCAAGCGAGAGAGCTTGTTGTGGCTTGGTCCGTAGGCCAAGGCGTTCTGAGCTCCTGGGCTGTTGCTGCGATACATATAGTAACGGTCCGCATTCGGATGTCCTGGGCCTGTGACGTCAAACAAATATACACGATTTTACATAACTGAACAATTAAGTTATATTCATATATACACAGTCCATTGAGTTGCGCTATCAGAATTTTATAGTTCAACGGTGCACACTAAGTCGTCAAGAGGATTACATAGCTTAGTATTACATAGAGAATGCCTCCAAATAAGTTGTCTTATTTGAATAGAATTATATAAAACAATTTTGAGGGGCTGTTTTCTTAATAAAATAATAAATGTAACTAATGAACATAAATTAAATGTGAGGTACGTTACAAAATTTACGCCAGCGGCGTCTTATTCACAGGTTCCAATTCCTCACTACATTGTATTTCTTTGTAGCTTTTTCAAGGTCACGCTTAGTTAGAAGTAATGCGTAAGACTGCTTGGTTGCAAATTTTATAGTTTTGTCATCTGATGAAGAGAAGTTACTATTGTCTTATTGACTAGTAGGAAGAATGCTTTACCGGACCAGGGCTCAAATCTATATAAGTGCGGAAGTGGTTTAGAAAGCAAAGGCTTTAACCATGAGTTACTTTTAGAGCTACGTACAGATATTTTACCAATATTTTTTTAATTGAAACACCACTATATTGAGTTACTAACCGGGCCATTTTATACATTAGTGATTTTAGATAAGGTAGATTAAATTGGTTTAGATTAGCAATAGTAAAAATAACTTAATGCTTGCGAAAAGGATTATACTCATTTTCCTCTGTGCAGTTTCTTTCGAAACAGCAGAAGCCTGTAGTTGCTTTTTCCAATTTTAAATCCACATTGCATATTTTATACCTATAAAAGCTTTATAACAATTCACTTTGTTAAAACAGCTTTTCTAATTGATCAAAATTATTATTAGAATGAAATGTTATTAGCATTTGTCCTCACAATTTACGCGAGAACCTGAAACATACGTAATTGGGTCATTCCATGACAAATCATCCATTAAAATAATGATTATATCACCATTTTCTTGCTGAAAATTTGCCAGTTTCATAGTTCTTTGACCGAAAAAGCAAAATTTGAACTGCCATATCTCGGTAGCGAGAATAGCTAGAAAGAAGCAAATGTAACATTCGTCATTACTGACCCAAATAACATATCATCTACGAGTTTCTCATCTCTGCGTCTAAAATGTCAAAATGCACCAAAATCGAATCACCATATCTTGAAAGCAATAATAAAAAGAATAAAATGTTTTCAAATTCAACATTACCGTGAACAAACTAACAAAGTTTGAGGCTTTCATATTTATGGACCCAAAGGAGCAAAATTCGAAAAATTTGAATCACAATGTCTCTGAAATGGTAGGTTTTAGAGCGATACAGTTTTCATATTTAATATTCTCTTGACTTAAATAAATTGCATTATAAGTTTCATAATTCTACGATCACGGGGGCGAAGTTAGGAAACTGACTTTAGATATGACATGGGCACACCAAAATACATATCACTGTGAAAACAGAATCTCAATATATTTCGTTGTTTATGATCAATACACGGTTAAATAATTGACCTTTGACCTCGACGTCAGCACATACTTTTCAATGCCCTCATACGATATGTAAAAACAGAATTTTAATATATGTCACCGTTTACGAGATATACACACTCAACGCTGTAGATCACCCCCGCCATCTTGGTACGCACCTTCCATGATTTACACGGGAATTGTTTTACTCATTTTATGCCTCTCGGATATAGAATATTTAAGTTCTGCTTTCACAAAATTTGTCTTTGTGGTTATTTTGACTCTTGTGTAGTTTTGGTTTGTGAAGTTTCTCCAAATATATAATTATAATGTATTATTAATAGTTTGCTATGTAAATCACAATATGTTAACGGGAAATTATACTGCTCCTGTGTATAATATTGCATTTCTATAAAGTAGGATGAGTAAAAGAGAGCATGACGATAAACTGTGCGAAAACTGAAGTTAAAACTATACTCCTGAAAAGTATAAAACTAGTAAAACAATTCCTATGTTAATCAATTGAAAGTGCGTACCAAGATGGCGGGGGTGATCTACAGCCGTAAATATTTCACCTTTGACCTTAGTACCATCTTGTTGACTTTGGCCCAGTTGGTATCAAAAGACTCATATTAGGTAGTTTTCTCCTACTAGAGACCCTTGGATGTGGTTATAAGTATTTAGTCAAAAGACACCATATCTAGGTGGTAGTTACAGACTATTATTGACCATTCGTTGTAGGGTGTGGTCTATTATGTGGGTTAGGTATAGAAACTGCCTTCAGAATTAAAAAAAAACTTACTGTAATCTCTTCTATTTTAAATAGGTGTGGGCGGAAAGACCGTAACCTCTGTAATTGGTGCTGTGTTGGAAACTGACTTCAGATTTCTGTTGTACTCTCTGCTAGGTTAAAGAGTATAAATTCCTGTGTTGATTCTCTGCTGCACGTTGCCTGTGTAATCTCTGCTATGGTAAATAGTGGTTAAAAAAGCCATCGTAACCACATATTGTACATTAGGGGTTGTCATCTCTGTTAGGTTACCTAGCATATATTCCTGTGTAAAATGTGTTGGTAGCCGTAGTTGTAATCTCTAGCCTAGAGGTCATATAATTTTATCTTATCTCTGTTATGTTAAATAAGGGTTGCAAAAATAGCTTCGCGCCCTTTCATAGAATCTCTGCTACGGGCTGGATTCGTAGCCTCTGTAGTACTTGAAACAGTGCTTCGTACCCTTTTATGGAATATCTGCAATCGTGCACTGGTGTACTATGTTAGGTTAAATCTGTGTAATCTCTGCTATGTTAAATAGGGAATAGCTCGTAGCCGTTTATGCTATCGTGCACTGGTGTACTGTCTGGTCTATCATGTGGGTTAGGTATAGAAAATGTTGTAATATCTAGGTGTGTGCGGAAATACCGTAGCCTTTGAAATTGGTGCTGTGCTGTAATTCCGTTGCCTGTGTAATCTCTGCTATGGTAAATAGTGTTTTTATGGTTCAAAAAGAGCTTCGTACCCTTTTATGATATCGTGCACTGGTATATGGGTTAGTTACTTTCTGCTATGTTAAATAGTGGTTTTAAAATAGAGCGTAGCCTTTCATAGGGGATGAAAAAAGAGTTTCGTACCATTTCATAGTTTTAGGGGTTGGAAACAGAATAGCTGTAACCAAAAACAGCGACACCGCGTATCGTACAGCTCTGGGAAATCGACTCCTTGCTATCAGCCAGGTACGGCCTACTATAACCATGTTATGTAGGTTCGCAAAAGTACATTCTTCAGGGTTTTATAATATAGTTCGTAGTCTTTTATGATTTAGATTAAATTCTGATTAAATAAAAAGTGTTAGTCAGGTGTACTAACTACTGTCAACATTATACAATTATGCAACAGGAGTCAGGTGCTGCACTGCACAGTGGTCCAGGAACCCTGAAAACCTGGCCAAAAAATGATTTTTTCAAACACACAGATGGAATGTGTTCTGTATAATTTTGAAAAGCCAAATGTCTGGGGATAGCAAAACAACCCCCGTGGATATGTTTCATCCTCTCAGTAGTCGTCAAGAACCACCTTAATATTGTACTAAAAGTTTTTGGTGATTTTTTCGCATCTTTCATGTAAAATTGTCGACAAGGTTATGGGATTTGTATACCTGTACTTACTCAATACGGAGATGATATGTTCATTGATAATATGTACATACACATTCGTCTTTCGAATAAAAAAGATCTTTGTTGGGTAGAAGCGTCTATCATGTGACGGATGATAGGTAGTTTTAACACTGAGTTCGGTAAAAAATAATTTGAAACGTGAAAACGTAATTTGATGTGAAAAAGTTTATCCACATACTTACACCGCCATTCCTGTTCCGAAAATAGAATAATGTTCCAATTCAGGTGGGGGAAGAAAAAAAAGTGTCCCTTTCGTAGAAAAGTAAGTTCATATATGAATGGTTGTACTGCAAATCGAAACATATATGAAGACACACGAGTAGAATATTTGAAAATAAATAATTCCGTGCATCTTCAACCCCATTTTCGATAAAATGGGATTCAGCTGAAGAAATAAATAAAATAGGTTGCTATAGATGAAGTTTAATATATAAAACACCAACAAATGCGGCTAAACCCAACAACAACTACAATAGCCTGTCTGTTTACAGAAGTCCACCATCAACTTGAACTGATTATGGTAGATGAGAAGATTTGTAACGCACTCATTAACACCACATCCAGTCAAACGTGTTATGTATGCGGTGCTACTCCAAAACAGATGAATGATTTCAACAGGACGTCAAAGGAAAATCCTGGTACCTTCAGATTTGGACTATCCACGCTGCACACTTGGATCAGACTTATGGGAATGCATTTGCATGTATCATATCGTCTCGGTATAAAATCATGGTCGGCAGGGTAAAAGTGAATAAGCATGTAGCAGAATAACAGAACAAGTAAGTTCAACTCCAACTAAAAGAAGAACTCGGCCTCATCGTAGATCAGCCACAATACGGAGATTAGGAAGCAACAAATGACGAAAACACGGCACGAAGATTTCTTGACATTCAGATTAAGTTGCGAAGATAACCAGCCTGTGTGTGGACCTCATCGAGATATATACGTGCATCTTACAAGCCATGTCAAGAGGTTACAACATCAATGCACAGAAGTCTTAAACGTACGCATTAGAGACATCAATACCTATGGTAATTCATGCCTACGTCGGTGCAGAAGATCCTTGTTCATGGAGCGACCATCATCTCCTTCGTCCATCTGCTTATGGGACAGATGTCAGTGGAGGCGCAGGAAGCTTGCTACAAATTTCTGAAGCAATTTCGGGAATATCACTCCAGAAAGAGTTCAAGTGAGCTTATTATGAGATATGTAATGCTACACCTTATCGTTACCTCTGACCCTCTAATTTCGGCCTTGTGGCATAGAATGATACCCAGACAAAAGAAAGCCAACATCGTGTGAATTACTAAGCCTGCTGAAAGACCACTTCATTCATGGCCAACGTCGCAGATGTGGACTCAGACTGAGGCTATACTGTGTTTCTATTACATACAAATTATAAATCATTTGTATAAAAATGGTGATAATATTCTTTAACAAACTACCTATAATCTTCGTTTCTTCGGTACTTCGTCAAGTACCTGTAACGTTCTCAAACCACATATGCAGTCCATAAAGCTTGTCTGATTTTCGGCCAGGTTTTAAGGGTTCCTGGACCACTGTGCAATGGTTTCATTCATATCTTACCAATTGTGAGCAAATAGTAGAAGTGAAAATTGAAAGAACTAGTAGTATTGTGGCGAAATTGGATTATGTCTTACCCACCCTATCCTAGATTTTGCTTTACCTTATGTTTTGACCGACGATTGGAGCGAGACTCCGAGTTTGAGTAACATTAAAATATAAGAGAAATCGTAAAAAGTCTGTTGAAAGAATATTTGTCGATTCCCTGCTTATCAACATCGAAATTCGGAAATATGACAGTAACTTAACAAGGTCAATTGTTAGCTGTTAGGGAAGCTTGTCATGAATGTGGTAAAGATTAAAAATAGATATTCCTGTTTTACGAAATTCAGGAAGGATGAGTGTGGAGAAGCAGAGGAAGACAGAATCATCGGACGGGCTAGATAAGAACAAAACAGACACTCTCAAGGAGAGTTTGTAGTCGAGTGATGCGTAGTAACTGTTACTCAACACCCAAAACATCCTCTCGTCAATTCCTTTCTTTTATTACCAAATATGGCATCGCGTGATATTTGCGGATTTTGAAACGTCGAGATTGGGGAAGCAAGCCTTCCGGGGCGTTAGCGCAAGGCACCCTGTACAAGGTCTAAGGTCACGACTTTTAGGAGGAATAACACCCCAGGAGACAGAGAGTGAGTTGTTGGTCGACACTTAAGAAGCCACCTATGCGTGAACTTGGAATTCTCACAACTAATCTATCAGGTTAGTGAAGTTTACTTTAGAACTTAGATTTTCTAGTAGATGAAACATACTTTCTCCCCAGAGTTGTAACGTGTCCAATTTCCATGTTCTCATACAACTATCTAAGGTCTTCTTGAGGAAGAAGTTGAAACTTCATTATTAGAAAACTAACTGAACCAACTGCATTGTAAATGTAATGTAGTCATGTGAAATAAATAGGATAGCCTGTCGTTTGTTTTGCTTAGTTAGATAGATCAATCGATGTAAGATTTTATTTCTAGAAGTTTTCATATGAATTATTTTGAATCTTGAGATGTAATTAAATTTCTTGTACTAAAACCCATTTTTATATTTTCTTTATTATGTAAATAAACTTGTTATACAAATGTAAATTATTTGTTGTTTGCCTTGAAGCACATTACTGCCAATGACCACGCCCGAGTAAGTCAGCCTACCTAAAGAATCTACCTCTGAGACCCCAGAGACCTGAAAAGTCGCTTTTATAACGCCCGCATACTTGGTATCGCTCCTAGAGTTAAAAATGATGCCATAGTATGGATTGGGCCCTAGAGAAAAAAAAATGTTCCTCAAGCATCCATTTTTGGATTACATCGGTTTTAGTCTTCATAAACCAGAATGATTGCACTGAGCGGAGACTGTATTATTTGCTAATGATACACATATACTTTGTTAAAGCTCCGAACTTTGACTCATTGCAAAGTAACATAACTTTAACAACACTACAATTATCCTCGTGGCCAAACAAAAATAAGCTTTCAACCGTTTTTAATTTTCCCATAAAGCATTGTGGAAAAATGTTATATATACCAGGTGTATGCATAATTGTTTGCCGGTTTTTGTGGTAAAGAAAACACGTAATTTTCAAGGGAAATTAATTTTGTTTTATTCAAAATTTTTGCTATCGGCTTCTACATATTTCGCCCATCTTTCAGGTAATTGATGCATACCATGCCAGAAAAACTGCTTGTTTTTTGCTGCAAATCATTCGTCGAGCCATTTTCTAACGTCTTCGAAATTGCTGAAGTGCTGCTCTGCGAGCGCGTGCCCCATTGATGCGAAGAGGTGATACTCAGATAGCGCCAGGTCTGGGGAGTACCTCGGGTGCGGAAGGATGTCCCATCCAAGCGATTTCAAGGTGTCTTTCACTGGTTTTGCTGTGTGAGATGGCGCATTGTCGTGTAACACAATCACTTTGCCATGTCTTCGGGCCCATTCCGGTCATCTTTCGATCAATGCGTGATTTAAATTAATCATTTGTTGGCGATAGCGTTGCGCATTAACGGTTTCGCCGGGCTTCAAGAGTTCATAATACACAATACCGCGCTGGTCCCACCAGACACAAAGCATGGTCTTCTTGCCGAAGCGATTTGGCCTTGGTGTTGAAGGACCGGTTTCGCCAGGTGAAAGCCACGATGTTTTCCTCTTCGGGTTTTCAAAATAAATCCATTTTTCGTCACCTGTCACAATACGATAGAAAAATGATTTTCTTTCGTGGCGTTGAAGCAGCATTTCACAAGTGACTTCGCGATTTTCCATTTGATGTTCATTCAAATCGTGTGGGACCCATTTACCCAGTTTATTGATCTTCCCCATTGCTCGTAAACGTCTGTTGATTGTTTCTTGTGACACATTTAATGCTTTTGCCAATTGCTGTTGAGTTTGAGTTGGGTCATCCTCCAATAACACCTGCAATTGCTCGTTTTCGCACTTTTGTGGTCTACCAGAGCGCGCACTGTATTTCACATTGAAATCACCACTTTTAAATTGTCGAAACCATGTCTCACATGTTCTAATCGATGGAGCGTGTTCACCATATGTTTCTACCAGCACACGATGACTTTCAACAGCCTTTTTCTTTTGATTAAATAAGAAAAGCAATGCGTGCCGCAAATGTTCTTTTTCAGGCACAAACTTCGACATGATCACTGAACGATAAAACAAAGACGCTAGTGTTTGGCGGACTCAACTTGTGTGTGTTTGTAGTTTAATGTCAGACGAACAAAATGACGTATGTGTCAATTGAATACGCTGCGTACTTTTCGCTGGCGCCATCTCTTAGGTAAACCGGAAACTACTTATGCATACACCTAGTACATCAAAATATCCAAATATAAAAATTCAGATCATAACCAAACTTTCTACACCTTATTTGAATTTCATTTTTAAGGTCATTATTTGAATTTGACTCAGGTCAGATGGATGATTATGAGAGAATTGGTGGAATAGAGAAAGTGAGAGGAAACAGGACAAGCCCGAGAAAACCCACACACAAGGTGTTTGTCCCCACAAAGCCCACATGGCATGAACAGGGAAACTGTATATCGATATAAAAATCTAGCAAACTCTTAACACTTGTTTTCTGAACTACTCGTCCAATAGAAATGGCGTAAATGATAATGAATGAGTGAGGTCTCACACAATAAAATAATAGAAGAATTACTGTGAGCATCATTTCATAGACCAGTCGTTGAGCAAGTAGTAGACGTAAGTTGGAACGAAAAAGGTTGTACGGTCCAATCTTGTTTGTGATAATAATTTTCATAATATTTTTGTAAGTCTTGTTTGTGATAATAATTTTCATAATATTTTTGTAGTACATGTAAAAATGTAGTTTCCAAATATGCGCTTCGTCATCTAAAGTTAGTGTTAGTGTTTTGCGTTTACCCCCTCCCCCCCTTTATTATTCATACTTCAAATGGATGTATTTGCTTTAGAACGATTTAGTATACTTTGAGGTGGCTATAGGTTTAGGTACCCGCTATCTGTATGTGTGTTTACGGCTTGAATTTCCGTTGGGATCCATTGCACGTAGAGTTACCAACCATGGCTTTTACCTGACATGTCCGGGATTTTAGTCTTTCTGGTAATGTCAGGTCGTCATTTATTTTTTTTATTGAGAAGGTCCGGTATATTAAAAGTAAAATGAGCAGGACTTTACAGTTGGACTTGCATTGTGTGTTTTATTTACGAATAACTCATTGGTTACGAATGGTCAGAATGGTACTATTTAATAACTGCTAGAGTGCGTGTGTGGTGCTACTGACAATTATGTCGCACTTGATTATATTTTGCGGATTATAGATGCTATGTTTTTTATTTCTTTATGCATTTCACGACGCGCTTTTGTAGTTACATGCTGTGGATATGCTCAAGCTAGAAATAATCACACTGCAACATCAAAGATATCTCTCTCTGCAGCCAGGTAATGAAAAATGAAAAATTCGGATAAAGTAAACAAAAATCATCCTTACTTTAATTTTGTGCTAAATAATATAGGAGAGAGTGAGGGAAGTGCGCCCACCAACGGAAAATTGTCAATATCTCAAAAACTATACACAATAGTGTAATAACTTCACGATAGTAGCACGTGGGAGCACAAAACATAAACAAGTGTGTACTATTAGTTACATAACAAAGAAGAGGACACGAAGAAATCACGAGTATTACGTCGATGGACACACCTACAATGAAGGCATGAAGATCCCTATAAAAAGGCAACACAAGCCTTGAACGGCATCAATTCGCTGCCGGTAACTTCTCCATTTCTGGAGTCAGTGTCCCTAACCTACCACCTCCTGACTTGGTCTGGTGTCAGTACCCAACCAGTACCCTCTGACTTGGTCTGGAGTCAGAGTCCTATATCGGCTGAAGCTAATAACCTAAAGAATAAACTCCCAAAGATTATCACCAAATCATAAAGTAACACTTAAAGTAATCCTCGAGAGGTGAACCACATTTCGGTTACACACGATGCACTAAGTTCAAGATCCGGACGCTATTTTTATTAACGTATTGTTGTTTGTGTTATGTAGCTATACGATTCCGTGTCGAAGGTCTCTACTATTCTTTCTCATCGTCGTCTGTTTGTCAACAATTAAACGGCAGAGGTGAGGAACATTACGATAGAAACTAAATGAAAAGTGTGTTAGCGAGATCAATGTTTCTAACATAATTATGCGTATCATTTAATTCGCCGATCTTGTAAGCTCGTCCAACATACTTCATAATGCAGAGCGATACACTTGAACAGGATTGACGTGCTGATAGGGTAATTATGCTCACCAATCTTGAAGACGCTTAGTAAGTAACATTTCTTTCTCTGCATCTCTATTCACCGCACGGTTTTCTATATAACCCGTTCCAGGGTATCGTCATTGATTGAATAGTAATTAAAGTTCTAAACGAGCTGATAAGCTACTAAGGACGGAACCTACACTTTAACGTGGGTTCCTACTCACTTGTATACCACCGGGAATCGAACCTAGGTTCCCTTGGTTAAAGGCAGCGAATGCTACCACTCACCCACCAGGGAAACGGTTTCATCATGTTTATCCACAGAAGATCATTGTGGCCGTGGATCAGAGGTAGAACATTGGCTTAGGATTCTGGATGTCCTGAGATCGACCCCATCGACCGACCATCCTGACAGGTTTTTCCAGGTTTTTCCTCAATTTCACCACACAAATGCCGGAATGGTTCCTTCAATTTAGACCCTGACCGACGCATTTCCGCATCCGTTCCCTCTCCTATCCTTGTCGGAGTCTTAGATGCCCAAAAGACCATGAATCAATTCAATGTGGGACCTAAGTATATCCTATGTACTGACTTGTAACAAAAGCGTGTTGGTTGGGAAGAGGTTATTTTATTTAATGTGATTAAATTGTTCTAAAATATAATACCACTCAGGCTGAACGTCATTGGGCAATAGTCGACATTTTAAGATTTTAGATTTTCACTCGGAGACAACAGTGATTATTTGCCCTAATAACAACATCAAAATGAAGAGCAAGTACGATCACTACTTATAAAAATTATTCAACACTATAAATCATTATTT
>JAGDQP010034329.1:0-20172 GCA_022664845.1 Lepisma saccharinum | reverse complement strand
CCATCTCTTAGGTAAACCGGAAACTACTTATGCATACACCTGGTATATATAAAAGTTTCTGCTTATTTTTTTTTTTTTCAGATGTAAGTCATATTCTTATCACGAAGACAAATGAAGACTTTAGTTCTAGCTCCCTCCAATACGATTACTAAGCATCATCAGTAATACTATTGTTACAAACTACCGAAACAAGCACCTGAGCTTCTAACGATAGCATTACAGTTTCTGGTAAAGTGTGTTCCGAATAAAGTTTCTCGGAATTACGAAGTCAATTTCGGAATCCGCAACACGATGCACTCCGGAATATTCCGTTATTACGACACTCGTATTTGAAACTTAACGCCATCATAATTTGCGTTATCTTGAATTTTAATTTTAATTATGGCCTGTTGTTTTATCTTAAATGTGAACACCGCTTAATAATTCGTAGAGAACAAAAAATTAACGTTCCGACGTGGCTGGAAAAAAGCTAAAAGTTCTGGATGTTCTTGGATTCGAACTCGTGCACATGGGAATCTAAAGTACAACAACCACATTCCTTAAGCGTTTCGGCCACGGAGGTTATGCTAGATACTCTTCAATTCATGTTACTTCTTGCAGCGCTGTCATTAGAGAAAACTTGACCAGGTTTATTTCTTCCAGTATTCAACAGAAGTTGCATTTCCAAAATATATTTTAAAAAAACATATTCCTTCCATCATTTCAATCCGTGTGTTCTACGAGTCAGTGACAACGAGGAAACAAGTAACAAAACTCAAGTGGAAACACGAATACTTTTGTATTTTTTAAAAATCTAACACTTTTACACAGAGTAGACATGCTACTATTAATGCGCAGAAACTCAGATAAAACTCGTGTAGTAATTCAATTTGTGCGGTTTTTTTTAATTGCTTATGTCCGTTTAAGCAACGTTTCAATGTGTGTTTCTAAGTAGAGGACAGATCCTAATAGCGGACAGTTTTTCTTAGAACAGAACGGCCAACAGCATGAAAAATAATAAAATATAAGCGGTTGCATTATACTTGCAGAATTAATAATAACAATTCCGCAAGTGTAAAGCAAGCGTTTATTTGTGTGAACATACAACTGTACTATCTAATTGCATATGTGAGCATGTGAACAGCGGCGTAACGTTAAGGCTTGCAAGGCCTTCCAAGCAGGCGAGCCTGAGGCTTTAGGGGGGTGCACACTCACCGATATATTCTTTGCATCGCCCTGAACGAACTTATTCGTGAATATGTAATGATTAAATTTTCCTCCTGTTCATACAATCAATAGATTTGTACTGCAATCGAGCACTCCAGTATCGTTCAATAGAGCTCACTGATCGCACCCAACGATCTTAGTGGATTTAGTGTCGTCAAGCGCTCATTTTCCAAATTAAGACTTATTAAGAGTTAGTTAATGAATTCTATAACTCAAAACAGACTGAGTGAACTCAGCCTTCTCACTATTGAATGTGATATAGCCAGATCTATTAATATCAGTGAAATCATCAATATCTTCAAATCCCGGAAAACCCGTCGCATGTTTCAGTTTCATTAGTTTGATTGATTGAATTGTCATTAATGTCCTAAACGAGCTTCTAAGGACGGAACCTACGATCCATGGTAAATTGGACTCTGAAAAAAGTCGTTCAATAGACCCCGAGGGGAACTGAACCCGGGACAACGTGCGTGGTAAGCTTTCGGCCATCCGAAGTCCAGTTTCTTTAGATATGCATAAGTATTAGTCTCTAAATACAAGGAACACTCAGACCGCAGATAGAATTGTAGGCTTATTGATACTCAATTTTATTTCTTATAACTTACGTTTGTCTCTTTTGATAAAATTTATAAATATCCTTTCTTTTTAAAATAATCAATTCTTAATAATTTCTTTAATTCTTCAGTAATGTCCATAGTTCACTGACAACGTAATGCATTAAATTACACTTTTACCTGCTACAATATTCTTAAGTTATTGTTTGAAGTGGCGCATTTTATTTTTTAAGGCGGTTTCTATCATTTTCGTTACACCCCTACATTGAACATACAACTGTACTATGCAACTGAGCAGATTTTAAATAAATGAAGCACAAAAAAGAATACTAATGAAAGAACAAAAATTATACAGAATACTAGCACTAACTTTACATGTCAAAAGAATACTTCAACGCCTAACATCTGTACATGTACTATAGAAACAGTAAAAAAGATTATGTTGACTTGAACAGGAAGCGAACCACTGACCTTTCGTATGGCAAGAGAACCCTCTTGCATGACTTCATAAGGCTTGTTATTATTTTCCGACGTTTTAAGCTGCTAGTACGGTCCAGTGGTAAAGTGGTCGATATCTCAGTACAACCAGCTAATATGGATTCAAATCCTCTTTTAGCCAAGATTATTTTACAAAATGCTTATGAACAATCGAAGAGCGACTTCTCTTAATAAACGTCCACTCCTAAAGAATGTGCAAGGAAACGCACCGAGTCGCGGACGGTGGAATTTACGAATGTTGGTTGGGAAAGGCAAAATAAAGTCTATGTGCGTTAACAGGACAATTAACAACACGTCATTGACTTGAAGTATTAACTTTTCATGTTATTATTCTTAAAAAGAAACACTATATCATTTGTTAAACAGCTTTTGAGCAACGTAACCTGTGGAGTACTCGCAATAGTTTTAGACTTTCAATCTGAAGACATTTGTTCAATTTCCAATCAGATAGCAGTTTATTGGGCATAAAATGAAAGCTACAAACAGATTCATCTCCGGTTGGAGAACTACAAGATGTCACTGGCGAGAATCAGAGAGTAAACAGTGTGTGTGTGTGTGCTCTATAGCATAATGATTATGTAGTTTTCATGTTTTTCATTGGCAATTTTCTCTCACTCTCTTTCCTGACGTTTTTTTTATCTTGTCTTGGTCTGTTTCTCTTCTTCTCTCTTTTACTCATTGTTTCTCTCTCTTACACACACTCTTTCTCCTTGTGTGTGTGTGTTCATTCTATCTCTTCGGATTGTTATAAGCACTGCTCATAAGGGTTGTCACCCGTTATATTCGCAATAGGTGAAATCCTGAGTGGCATGTTCGGAACAGAGAATTTTTTCAGAAATTAGTAGAAACAAGACAGAGATTTTGTTAATTTTGAGCGGTAAAATATTTTTTAATTTTAGTTTGGCACAAAACTGGTTTCCATCCTATAATTTATGAACATACTATTAAATATGCTTTATTCACGTTTGAAAGTGAAACATGTAAGGTTTTCTGCGCCCATAAGGAAGGAACATGGGAATTTTTATTTTCAACATTTGTACTTTTCATTTTGATACAGTTTGGACTTGTAATCTTGGCTCTTTTTGTTAGAAATTTAGCACAAAAGTTATCATTCATACATTTTCTTTCTTTGTTCGATTTGCATTAGTGATCTGGAATAGATTGTATGGATGCTACATATTGGGTTTGTTGCAATGTGTTCAGAACCAGTACGTTCAATACATCCTACCGAACCACGCGCGCACAGAGCATATGTGTTAACCTTTTGACCTTATTCTACATGTCCTCAGAACTCTCCTGTCCCCTTGCAATCTGACCATCAACTTCGGTCATCATTTTGAAAGTGACTTAATGGATTTTTAAACTACCCGTGTACATATTCAAATTGTCCTAAAAAATATAAAATCCAAGTCACCTCTATCTTGGTTTCTGGGAATTTTACTTTATAATGTTGGGTTCTTTTTTACTACGTTTACATTCCATATTTTTATCTGTTTTCTCTCTTCTTCTTCTCTTTTCTCTTTCTCTTTCTCTCTCTCCCGCTCTAATTTCTTTGTTTCTGTCTAAAATATATCCATCTGTTTCAATTTTTCATTGTGTGTGTTTAAATTACTCCCTGCATCATCTGATGTATACTGTTTCATCTCGCTTTCATTCATCTGTACTAATTCAAGTATATCTGAAAAACAACTTTGCTTATATTGTTTGCTGATTTTCGTTACGTGGGAGAGACGGACGGAAGAAGAAAGAAGGGTCTCTTTACCAGACACGATTATAGGATAAGAAGGTGTGAATTGTGTGGCGTAGCTACACGGTGTTCAGAGTCGCATATTTTATGCGAAGTGTACCAAAATTTGATTATGGGTTATGTTGCGTTTTAAACAGTGGTAGTAGTATCCATCCTGCGTGTCTGTTTGTTGGCATGAACTTCGCTTGCTTTAGGATCTGTTAGGCAGCGAGTGTGTGGTTCTTTCTCGCCGCAGTTCAATTACGGCAAAATGCCGACGTGCGGAACAACGACACTGTATCAAGTTTTGCCAGAAACTTGTAGACAAGCGGAAACACTATGCAAGGTTCAACAAGTTTTCGGTAATGATGCCATGGGGCAGACACAAATAAAACAATGGTAAGGTAAACGAACCAGTAGTGGACAGTGTTCCAGTAATGGACACTTAAAGAGAAAAGTTTTAAAATAAGGTTTTCTTAAGGGCGGGAATCATTTCATCTACTTGCGAAAATGTAATATATGTTATCATTCCACTGAATATTATTCGCTCGTCATTGGTTTCATCTGATACTTCTGACATAAGGTTGAAGTTAGTTCCATGGTTCCGCCTTCTCTCCTATGCATTATGTTAAGTAAGTGATTAAAGTAAGATCCTTCGTTTAATATTCATGAAATTACAATAACGAATAATTTTGTTATTCTGCACTATTATATGTTACGAAATGGTCAAGCATATAAATGGTCAAACCAACTATAATTTAGATCTGTTATGCAAAGTAGGTGTGTTCATTAGCGGTACGGTAAAGTCAGTTGCCGGCCGGGTGGTCGAGCGGTCTGCGGCGGTAGGCTATCGAATCAACGGTCCCGGGTTCGAATCCCGGCAGGGGCATGGGTGTGGATTTTAACATTTAACAGCTAAAGGCAAAAATCGTGACGGGCCGAAGTCCACAGTAACTAAACTGGCCCATATATTAAAAAAAGGCAAAGTCAGTTTTTGTCCAGTTTTGGACACTCACTATTCATTGCTGGGTTGAAATCAAAATCCTTGATTTAATTAATTCTTATTAGCGTCCTAAGCGAGCTGGTGACCTTGAAAGGACGAGTCTTACAGCTTTTGGTAACGTAATTTTCGAAGAACCACTCCGTTTAATAGCTCTAAGCGGAAATTGAACCCATGACCACGTGCGCAGAAAGCGAGGGCGCTAAAACTCTTCTCCACTCAGAGGGCGAAATCATAACTATGTTAATTGTTTTATTTCAACTTGGGAATGATTTTATTAATTCTTCATGACCATAAGTTTCCCATGAAATTTTGAGTACCATTTTGTCCAATGATGAACGCTGAGATGCCCATTAATGAAATGATTTGTTGTAGTATTGGGCACTATTCATTACAACTTAGAATTTGCATTTTTATGACCACAAGGAATTTGTGGCTCAGGCCGTGATAAGGTAGAACAACGGAAGCGGCAAGGAGTCGGACAGGTCTAAGTTGAAGGTGCCATCAGAGAATTTGCCTAGTACCACTGAGGAAAAACTTGTTAAAACCCGATTAAGGATGGTCGACCGCTGTTTTCGAACCCAAGACCTTCGGAATGATCACTGTGTGGAATTCCATGAAACAATAAGATAATCGAATAACAGTATTAAACACATAATCTTGTTTAGTACTCATATTAGAAACATCAGCAATTATTATTTAAATTACTTTGAGTTAAGCAGTCTGTCCATTACTATAACATCTAGGTTTTCCTTGTACATCACTGGTACAAAAACAACGTTAGACAAAAGCCGTGACTTACTCCCAAATAGTGTATGTTAATGAAAGTAATGGGTAGAAATCACTACAAAAAAGAATAGAAAACGTGTAACATTCTCATTTGATCAACACATTTGAACTGCATTTGAGTTTAACATTATAACGGTGAAAAGTGTCCTTAAAGTGTTCATTACTGGTGTGTTTACCTTACAATCTGTTTAAAGTTGGCCGCAAAGGCGGAACAAAATCAAAATGGTACTGATTTGTGTTCTTCGACTATAGTGGTATACTGGTATTGTGCACCACGAATACGTACCACAAGGACAAAGAGTTGTGAAGGATTGCTATCTAAATTTTCTCCGTCCCCTACGTAATGTAGTTTGACGCAAGAGTCTAGACTTGTGGGCCTCACAAAACTGGTACGTCCATCAGGATAACGATCCGGCCCATTCCTTGTGCTTGCTGCAGTCTGTTCTGGCAAAGAACGGCATTCCTGTCGTTCGCCAAGCTTTAAACTCCCCAGACTCCTTGTGACTTTTGACTTTTCCGTAAAGTCCAAGTGACACTCAAAGGTACCCACTTTGGCATCCAAGAGGGCATCATGTACAACGCGACGACGACGCTGACAGCAGTTCTAGAAGAGGCATTCCGGGCATGCTTCCAGCAATGGTAGGATCATTAGTTTAAATTTGTGGAATTGGAAGGTTCTGTGTCCAAAGTTATTAGGAATTGAAACTCACCATTCATGTAGTTTTATTTTCCTGACCTATAATCGGATACTTTTCAGACAGACCTTGTAGAATATGACTATGATATTTCAGCCGTTCTAAATCGTCCTTGTAGAACTTGCGTATTACACTAATGTAATTCATTTGACCAAAAAGGAAATTTTCAGTGCCAGAAAATCCTTAATTCTAAACACTGTACTGCTCTGCCTACAGTCTCAAAATAAGTTTGATGATCGAGCTACTTTATTTACACTTTCAGATTTCTATGGTTAAGCGCCAGTAACTGCTGTTTCTGCACTTTTGAGAAAATCGAGTTTTAACCACACACAACACAATACTAATAAATGAATCATCACTTAATGTAATTTCAAATTACTTTCAAACGCTTTAGAATGCAATTATACCGCTTTGGCACAGCAAAATACAATCTATGAGACATGTCTTCATAGCATTAAGTAAGAACCTAAAATTTTGCAGTTACGCAACCATCGATTTATGAAAAAAAAATCTTGATGTAGTTAATTTGGAATTTTTCTTGCCCAAAAAAGAACTTCTTCCAAAGCTTGGAAGTTCGTTGGTATTTTCTACGAAATGTGCCAAGAGCGGAATGTGTTCGGAAATTTTACAAAGTAAGCTGCATTGTTGAAATCATACTAACAAATACCTTAAAAACCTAAATATTAATTGAAAGAAGTGTATTTACACTGTCAATGTGACGAACGTATTTGAAGCAAAAAACCATGTGCGTCAGCGTCTGACTTGTCTTATAAAGATTGCTCTAACATGAAGGCAGTAAGTTCACGGTATTTAAGGCAACATGTCCACAAAGAAGGTAAAAAACTTTGGTAAACTTTATTTTTATATGGGCCAGTTTAGTAACTTTGGACTTCGGCCCGTCACGATTTGCCCTTAGCTGTTAAGTGTTAAAATCCACACCCATGCCCCTGCCGGGACTCGAACCCGGGACCGTTCAGTCGATAGTCTATTGCCGCAGACCGCTCGACCACCCGGCCGTCACAAAGAAGGTGTCTTGTCGCATTGTCATTCTTGCTATAAAAAATGGTTATAAATTAATGGACAGTCATTTTCGCTTTGCAAGTGAATTGATGAAAAAAGCCAACCTCTTATAAAAATGCTTTACATAAACAAATAGCTCTCTCACCAGCTTGAGAACATTTTGACAGCCTGTGACATTCCATAAAGGATCTTAAACAACTACTGCACACACAGTGCACTGGATTCTAATTGAAATAGTTTTACTTAAACCTCTTCATGTGCGTGAACTAGTTACATAAGAAACTCCACTTTTATTGGCCGCTAGAGTAAGCTGAACATCTTTGTTGTCTTCATATAATTTCTTGAATAAAAGCTTAGTAAAAATTATCAATTTCAAGATTACTAATGGCTATCTAAAGAAAGTTTTTTTTTTTTGTACTTGAACAGATATATCCTATTTTGTTAATGATTATAGTGTAGTACTTTGCTTATTAGATAATAGCAATAAGTTGTATCATTACAGCATTACTCATAGCGGACATCATTTCGTTACATACAGGATGAGGTGATATTCATTTCTTTTCTTTCAAGCTACGATTTCAGGATAGGGGGTCTTCACTTTCAGACACAATAAGTTATTAAAATGACTGTGTGGGGGAAAAGGTGTTTTCATATTTTTAAAGATACTGGATCTGTAAAAGATATTGCCTACCTACCTAAAGATACTTATAAAGATACTGCTATCTTTTAACATGGAACATAGACTTTTGTTCGCGCATACGCCTAAAATGACAAGCAATAATGAAATTTTCGAAAGCGGCCCCAATAATACTTGTAAATGTATATCAAATTGAACTACCTGAGACTTTGACATAGGTATTAGCTGAGAAATTAGAATACCCGTAATGGATGACGTCATACACCGTGTGTAAGAAGTCAGAAAATACAGATCCTCATAAAATATAGACCTAATAAAGACTGTGTTCTCGTAATCTTCTGGTGACGATCACCCCAACAGATGAGTAATTTTTCATTTTCCTGGGCACTTTACACAGATTTCACCAAAGTTAGGCATACGTGATTATTGAACTAATCTGACACTACATGCCATTTTACACACCAACCTTACAGTAGACGAATAAACTTTACCTGCAGGGTACGACCATTTCAGAATGTCCTGACACATTAGCCGCGAGTCACAGTAGTGAATCGTGGTGTTAGTGTGATTGATTGAATTGTTATTGAAGTCCTTAACGAACTGGTGAGCTTATAAGGACGGGACCTACAGCTTTCTTTCGTAAAGTAGACTACGAATCACTCCGCTCAATTAATTTTTAATTTTTATCGTAAAAAATCTATGGAAAACCAGAAATTTTCGCTTTGTGACCCTAAACTGAAAATCCTGGCAGAATGCGAGACTCAAAAGTGTACCAAAGCAACTTTCAACGCTATATACAGGGCAACAATTGATTTTGTACGTTTGAATTTATTTATAACCATTAGCCATCTCACAAGGAGACAGTCAATGAGTTCATGTGGAAAGCTACCCTGAAATTTTGCTAGGAGAATCTACGTTCTATAGAGAGGTAATATACAAAAATTACTGGCCATATTCACTGCAAGTAACTGTAATGTGAGAAATGGTGGAGAGTACTCAGAAAAAAGAAGCCATGATCCACAAATTCTAGTAACATACTACAGCATTGTTACTGCGTACATAGTACTACAGACAAATCACAATGTTAGATGTGTCAGTGTCCAAAAGAGGGAAGATAATGGTGCGCAACTATCCAATGCATTGGTGAAAAAAACTGCGGAATTATTTAATGTTGGACTCTATTGAGTCGAGGATCATGATGACATATCGTCACTATTTTGCAAAAAGGGGATAACCGATATTTTACTTATCTTACAATCCAATCTGTAAACTTTTCTGTCAATTATTCCCTTCGATATCTCTGTATTGGCTGGAATGTAGGGCGTTCTTACGGGGACTTCCGTTTCTAGTTTAATAGTGCAATTACATAAATTTTGCCAAAAATGTCTGTTATCCCCTTTTTGCAAAATAGTGACGATGTGTGAAGGAAAACAGAAACTCGTGAAAGAAGAACAGGTTCGAGAAGGGAACTTTGGTTTGCTGTGCCGTGTCACAAAAAAATCCTGAAAAATGATTGATTATTCTTAAACTTGTAAATGTTGGAATTAACTCGTTCGACCATTTCCCCCATGTCACATATTTACTCCAGTTTTAGTGAATACTCTACTTAACTATTAACTCAAAACTAACTTCCTGGCTCGATACAAAATTTTCTGTGGAATATAAAATTCCCAATCGCGTTCATTTTAATGAAATATATCCCTTAATAGACTAGTCGGAACTTTGTCAACGAATACAATGGATACCCCCAGCGTGATGCTCATTGTTCTGTGTTTCCTTTAAATGTGTAGTACAAATATTCGTTCCATTGTAGTGACTATGAACCTTTCTTGCCTTATCTCCAGACAATTACCACTACTCTTTAATTAGCCATGCGTACAAAATAATGTCGGCAAACGCCAATTTCTAAGAAACAGCACTCTTGCACTGTACTAAACGTCAAAAATTACTGGCTTCATAAACAAGCCTCTCATATTATAAATATGCCAAATGGGTTTCAGTCTGTGAAGTGAAAAAGGAAAAAAGAAAAAACAAACGAAAAACAGTATGAAGACTCTTAACACCTGCAGCAAGTTGCAACAATATAAAAAAGTTAATTATTTACAGAATATCACGATTTAGATACATTTTCTTTAACTTAACATTAATTGTTATCAAAAGAATCTTGCATTGCACAACACAAAAGACTTTAAAAAAATATTCGCCTTGAGAAAATTTGTGTAGGAAAATCTTGTGTGTATACTTTCGTACTTGTATTCTTTTTCGTTTTTTTACAACATACGAATTAATGTACTGTACAATAGGCCTATGTCATTTATCTTTCTCACGCAACTACATAATGCGAGGAACATAATATGCTGGTCATTTTATATTAGATAATTATCTACAAAATCGAAGTATTGAACGAAATCTATTACCGGTATTTTTGTTTAAATTTAAATTTTAAAAAATAGGAGTCAAAACGCTACAGGCCTCCGAAAGCATGGGAAAATGAATATTTGAACTTAATATTTACAATACCACTAACAGTAGAGCTGATGCGGCTTGGTAGCGTCAATGACTTATGATCTGTCCTATCCAAAAATGGATATTCTGAACTTCTGCGGTGGTTGCGCAAGGGATTCACCAAAGGAAGTAAGGGATGCCAAGAAATTCTCTGAAGTAAGGTAGGTCGAAGTGTGAATGAATTTGACGAGTTTACATCAGGTAACAATAATTCGTTTGCGGTAATTCGATATCTCAAACATATTCCCTTTGCGGAAGGATCTTCTTTTAATGTCTTTGCATAACCAATAGGAGTACGATACATTCAACGAACTATTGATTTGTTATCAATGAGAGAGAATGTAATTTCCAAAGCGGATGGGGATGAGGAGTGCAGTACAGGGTGATAGTCGACAGCAGTGGTCGAGTGGTCACAGGTGTCAGGCCACGAGTCACAGAGTTCAAGTTTGAATCCCAGCTGGGATACAACTTTGTGAAATTTGAAAGTAGAATAAGTTAATGAAAGCGATGCTAGATGAGGTTGTTGGTTACTAACATGACCCATACAGATAAGGTGCATACTTTTTTTTTAGAGAGAGCGGGGGTAGAAATCATGATAAGGTAATGTATCACAATAAATAATAACAATGAAATAACAAAAAATAAGAAGCGTTTGTGTATTATACGTAAATTAAAGTAGCATTATGGTGCGCAATACTCTAAACACATATTTACATGAAATTGTCTAGGCCTATATGTACTCAGCCTCTCCATCATCCATTTTTTAAAGATAGATAGAGAGAGAGTGTGTGTGAGAGAGAGAGAGGAATATGATGAAGCGTGGTCGTGTCGAAAGTTTGAAAGTTTAAGAATTCAGGCTTGGGTCTGATACCAAAATAATAGTTTTTAAATAATTTTAATTAAGATTTTCTGAAGCTACCATGCGTATGGCCGTGTAAAGTTTTAATTATTTAGAATTTTGGAGAGGCTGTCGTTTCTCGATAGTAAAGCGGTGATTTACCGTACAAACATGAGCAGTTCAGTGTAAAACTTGTGGAACAGCCGGAATAGGAAACGGGTCAGAAAAACGATAACTCCCAATTTCTGAAGAATTAAAACCTTTCACGTATGTCTACTACCCCTGTTTTTATATAACAAAGAACTGAAGTTTCTTTCAGAAAATCCCAATTGTTTCGAACCAATTATTTTGGAAACAGACCAATGTTCCGTCAAAATTTCCAGCTGCAAGCTTCAGCTCTTGAACTTTCAAATTATGACGCGAACATGCTTCATCATTGTTGTTCTTTTGTTTTTCGTTTTTATTTTTGTTGTTGTTTGTTTGTTTGTAATGCCTATGTTGAAGGTGCCTTCCCAGCATTTGCCTGGTGTGACAGGAAAAACTGGAAAACCCTCAGTCAGGATGGTCGGCTGGCTGAATGTCAACCTCCCGAATGCCACTGAGCTACGTCGGCTCGCTCTCACTTAGGCTAAAATCCCGGGATAGTATATTCACACTAGGTCCCTGATCCTTCACACATCTTCTGCCGTACCCTGTTTTGTACTGAGGAAAAGATTAGCTATAAATAGCATATGCGTACAATTGAATTCCTTCAGCTATGTATTTTTAGTAGTATTACTAGGGTTACCATAACATTTGCGGACTAAATACGGACAAATAATCTTAAAGGCTATTTATAGTTATAGAATGAAACTCCAAACAATTATTTGCGACACCAATGTGAAATACACACGTAATACTAATCATTAGTAGTTGTTTATATCTGTATCTTATCTATTGCCAAGATCGAAATATCTTTTGGTCATATCATTGCAATACAAAGATGTTCGTAAAATATTGCTAATTGATAACAAACACTGTAGAAAAATAGGTAGGCAATAACAAATACTAGGCTATATTTGTAATTTATGTACATGGTTTAGGAACAGTTTGCATTTGTGTGCTACGCTAAAGCTTTATAAATGATGTGATAAGTATTTGTGGAAATGTATAGGTTTAAAATAAGCAACAACTGGTTACGTGAAAAGTACGGACATTTAGTTCATTTTTGTAAACTACGGTTCGAACACGGACGGGGCCTTGGAAATACGGACTGTCCGTACAAAATACGGACGTGTAGTAACCCTAGTATTACAGATCAGAATACGAAGTGTAGAAAACTATGAAGAACGGAAATTATAAAAGAGAAAGCTATGAAGATAAAGATCTTTTCTGTGAACATATAAGAAAGAATTATTCAGACGGATAGATTAATGATTTCTGTTTACGGTTAGTGTAAGTACAGGCATATGTAAAGGCTTAGCAATATCTGATTATTAAACTCTATATCCAATTCTGGGACCCAGTTTATTACATAATAATGCACTTCCTTATACCCCAAAATAGTCCAACTAATTCAACACGCGATTCACCTCGTTAAAGAAGTCATCAGGTTCATCATCTTGCGTACAAAACAGTTGTGAAGTGTGTTTCCAAAATGTACCAAATGCAAAATATCACATTTTAGTTAACAGGTACTAACACGCCAGAGAGCTACACCCTACACACACAAAACGTGAAGGTTGCCAAAACGTCCTTAATCCGTGTGTAAATCCAACCAAAGTTTAAATTTTATATTGAGAAGCATTGGAAATATGTTTGCCATTGCGACGTCTGCTGCGACACCAGTATAAATCTGGACAATTCATAACTGCATTTGAAAGAAGATGGCTTAACATGTGGTAGGACACAATGCAAATCATATTTCATGACGCTGTCTCATCTTATTTGTTGTAACACCACACTAAACAAGGATAAATGTTTGGCAGATATTCGAGAAAAGAAGGCTCTATTCTTTTCCATGTATCAGGAATATAATCAATGGTTTATCTATTACTGATTTGCTGTACAGTGTTACATTATTTTCTTTAAGAAATTACATAAAGTTAGTTGGTTGGTTAGTATCCAAAAACATGGTACGTACATTTATTTAATTACAAACATATAAATTAGCTTTCGCTGGTGACTGTGCTTACTTGAACAGTATAGAGTCGTCATTAACGGTAGTAGCAGTTCTAGTAGTTAAAGTTAGTGCTGCTTGTGATGATGATTGGTGTTACCGTAAAACCTCCTTTTAAATGCCATGACTTCATTAAAGTTATTGACATATTCACAGAATAGAAGAAAGAACCTTTATAAATTTTTGCTTCAAAGACAATATTAACTTCTTTGCTTTAAACTATTTTTTATTGTTGCCTGTGTAACGTCAGACAGAAAGGGAAAGGTATTAAGGAATGTCTGATTATCCTAAACTTTTGCTGCCAATTACAGAGCAATGCTTCCATTAAGTCCCACCTCCATCACGATTTATCGAAGAGTATATGTTTACCAGAACTCAAGGTTGAAGAACATGCCCATTCTTTTAGTTACTACAAGAACGACGAAGAGGTATTTAATTCCACCACTGTAATTGTCACTCGTACGCTACCTATGGATGCCTCAAATCAGGGAACATTAGCCAGATCCACTTAATCATAATTTCCGTGGCTTCCACCTCTACCTATGAGGCTCAAAGAAAGGAGTTTGAAAAGCTTAATTCAAGATCAACTGAATGATCGACTTAATTAAAAATGAAACATTATGGAAAAGATTCATTATATTCGCAATTTGTAAATATGTGGTGGATACACTACAAAAAAAAATAACCTTTCGATTCTTTCAATTTTATCTTATTAGTTCTATTTTCAAGAAGTCTTAAGTTGTGCATGTGTATAAGAAGTTTATCAAAACCATCTGAAAGTGAATTTTGAATGCTTCTTGTGCACTGAGATCTTCAAACTGACTTTTAAAGAAGAGCATGTTTTGTATTTGATACACAGGTAGTATCCAGATTTTACTTATCGAGGTGGCTGACCATAAAATTATTCATGAAGATTGGAATCCCGCCAGGGGTTGTGCCGGAACCCACAGATCGCTCTTTCACACGTCTCTGCTGAAACACAGGACAAACCTGGCGGGTTCCGGTACAACCCCTGGCGGGATACCAATCCGCATGAATAATTCTATGGTCAGCCACCCCGAAAAGTAAAATTTGGATACTTACCTGTGAATCAAATACACATTTGTCCAATAAATGGGAGAAAAGTGATTTTTCGCTACGTGCTCAGTAAAACTTTTTAATATGCTTTTACACACTAAGGCTTTCGTATCGAAAGGAATTATCAATTGCATTTTTAGTATCACTTTTTTTTTAAAAAAATCGTAGTTCATTATTTTATATATATAAATTAAATTTGTACAATTCCTTCTCGGGACAAGCGTGAGTCGTAGGGCAGTAGCCCATAAAATTCATTTTATCTTTATCTTATCTTTTTGTACAATTCCTGTATTGGCGTTGATGTGTAAAATGTGCGCAAGTTTCTCTTTTACAAGGATGACACCAGTGTTCAATATCCTTAAGCTTGATAACTACAGTAGACCTCTATATAACATACACAGTAACATTAAATTGAACACAATTTGCGATATTTCCGTTCTAAACACGCAAAATTCCAAGAATTCCATCCAAAGTGACTGCGTTACACCTGCAATAGCGTTGCATTGTGGACACAATTCTCACCGTGTACACTGCCAGGTTTGGTCTAGACAGAGATAAGGAAAAATAAAAAAAATTAGCGTATGTGACTGACTGTGTGAGTAAGTTAAGTATAAAGTGTATGAAAATTGCTGACGATAGGACATTCTTCAGACTCTTCGTAACGATGGCTGAAAGGAAATGGTTAACAGTTTCTTCTTCTTCTTCTCCACCTACTTGCTTATTTTGTCTCCTTCTTTCTTGCTTTCTTTCTTCTTTGCTTCTGCCACAACCACAAACACACACGTATACGAAGAAGGGGTAAGAACGTCCTGTGAATACTTTCACGTGAGAATTGGGCGGGCAAGGAGAACACATAATTCTTTCTTTTCATGCCTTTTTTTCTCTACCTTTTCCTTGTATTTCATTTTGCAGATACAAGCTGCGAAAAGCAGATGTTAACTAATGATAAAATAACACTATCTACCTACGTGCAGTCTATGGTGGAAGCCACGGAAATTATTTTATTGGTTGGTCGATGCCACCAACCTATCTCGGAGTGAAATACTGACAGTCGTTAAGTACAAACAAAGGTCTTTCTTTCTCTTTCTTCGACGTATGCGATAGATTTTCAGCAACTGAAATGAAATGAGAAACTTAATTTGGAATTTTGAAATGAACATGGTGTAACCAGCTTTTCTAGTCTCCCCCCATATGCCCTTCCTTCACACACATAATGTCTATCTTGAAGAAATTGGTAAAGGTATCCCCTCCGCGATGTGCATGTTCCGTGAACGGCGTATGGGGGATGTGATGGTAGCGCTCCACATATTTTCGACCTACGTACGACACGAAGTGAGATGGGCTGGTCACTTGGTCCCACGCTCGACCGCCTTTACCTCCCAAGGTGCCCGGCAGTACTAAATACAATTTGGTACTCAATTTGATAAGAGGCAGCTGAGTGCACCTTTGAGTTCCAAGCATGGGAAGACTGAATGAAGCAAAGTCTCCAGTGTCCTGGACTGCGATTTGAAACCGAGCCACCTGATAGTCAGAGGCGCCACCGCCTCAGAGAAAATGTAATGATACATATTCACTTGGAAACATTATTATGTAGTGCAATTCTATCATAGTTCTATACAACCTATTTTTCAGACCCGAGCTGAAACCGCGTCACTTTTAACCCGGTCTGAACCTAATATAGGTAACCCGGTACGAAACTTGACCCGAATAACCCGATGGACCCGGTCTTGACGCGAATGACTCGGGACTCGGTCTTGACCGAAATCACCAGACTGAGTTAACTCGACGACTGCATGATCGAATCTTCATCCAACTGACCCGGTGGCAATATCTTGACACGGTGACCGGTCTTGTTTTTGTGATTAGAATCAATCCATATTATAATGTTAGATTCCTTGAGAAGTGAATTTCGATGGAGAGTCCCGGGTCCCGAGGGAGTATTTACCCACATCCGGTGGCATTTTGTTCTTTCCAGGAATATGAGACTATTTTCATGATATTATTGTCGTTAGAAACTTTTCGGCGTTGTATTGTTTGTACTGTGGGTAGTAACAGCCCTGCTCCTGGTCACCGCAGATGCAAAGACAGTTCAAACGCAACAGTGTATAATAAGGAAAGAATGAAATCTCTGCTTCGCTTTCCGGATCACCGGGTCAGACTGCGTCCGAAGCATAGACCCGCTGATTCAGTCCAAATGGTGACCCGAATGGACTGATTGACTCAGTGACCCGTTTCAGCTGTGGAAGAGACGTTCTACGACAGCTATTCCAAACTCAAACTCTGATTGGCTGGCAATAATTATGAAGTTTTCTATATTCAGTCACACACAAATTCAGAAAAGTGATAAGCATACCCATCAAGGTTTTTTTTTTTTTTTCACTCCATCTACAAGCAGGATTTTATTCAATTTTATTTTAATGAACTTTACAAAGGTGTTCTTCATTGTCCTGCTTTTAAAGCAGTGTCCTTAGTCTTAATATTCGGATGTCCGAGAGCTTTTTGAAGGAAGACGTGGATATTTTAGGACGGTAAGAAATTATTCTTGTAATAGGAGTGATTCCCAGACATTCTTATTACGTAAATGTGGATGTAGTTACCACTACCCAGCACCATATCCCAGCAGCCGAGAATAATACGTTGACCGCAAGTCAATATCTGAAACAGATTCAAATCAACTTGAGAACACTGTGCCTGGTTGCATAGCTGAAGCAGTAATTCAGGGTTCGTAGACATTCAAGGAACATTCCTAATTTGCTCCAATTTAACGAGGATAATACTGTTTGCACCCGGATAAAAAAAGAAAAAAAGTAGGAATGTCTTCAATGTAGAGGAAAAATAAAGCGAATGTTTTGCTTACTTACTTACTCTATGGCTTACGGAACTCGCCCCGTAAGTATCAAAGTCGCTGACGTAATAGGAATACACAATATTGAAAGCGAAGCACTCTACGATTATATTGCATAAGTGAATAATCTCTCTTCTCAATCCTGTTCTTAGCCCCCTGGAGCCTCCTGTTCTTGGGACCCGGAGAACCGAGTGGAGACTAGTTTACCTCATAAATATTTTAACCCGGGGGCATCCCCAGTAGCATCTCAATATCGGCCGATATCAGGAACAGACAGTTTGCGATTTCGAACGATGTCGTTATCCAACATCGGTCAATATCGAATGGCAAACACTTTTCAATATTGCGATATTGACGCTGTTCGGTAACGATATTGATCACTGAGAGAAATTTACTAATTTAATAAACTGACATTTACTGGTTAATAACGGACAAGGCACTTCATGGCCAGTGTGTCGTCGTAATTAGATGAATGCCAGGCAACGTCAAGGAGCAAGGTCTTAGTTTGTTTCGATTGCATTCTTCTAAAGGGAAAGACCGCTATGAGAATCTGCAAAAGATATTACAAGACAACGAAATCCTTCTTGGTAACTGCTTTGGTAACAGTTGTGACGGAACAAGTAATATTCAGGGAGAATAAAAAGGAGTCGTTTCATTTTCCAAACCCTAGAATCGCAACTATTATTATATGGTGCAGTATTATGAAGCTAATTTTTTCGTTTGTGACATGACGTCATGCACTTCGGAACCATACATGCAGTTTGTTTTTTCAAAGATTCTATCAAGAAATGGGGAAAAGTAATCACAAAAAGACAAGGAGCAAGTAAATTTATTCATTTGGCTTCCATCGGTGTCACAAAGTAGCTGAACAAAGCAACAACCATCACCAAATTATATGGCAATTTTGAAAGTTAAGTACAACTCTCTGTGAAGAACGTCAACCCTGGCGTGGCGTCACAAGGAGAGGCCAGTACTCGAAAGATTCAGCAGAAAACGCAGTCATGTTAGAATAAACAGAATTTAGCAGTAAGACTCGTTTTGAAACAAAATAACTTCTTCTTGATTACTTCATGAAGTTTGAAAGTGTACTAATTGCTTTCATTTATATCTAGATATTTGCCCGTTGCTCTAGTGGTTACAGTCGCTGATTGCTGATAGTGGGGTCCCGGGTTCGATTTCCGGCTCTTCCAAGGAATTTTTGCCGAAAACGAGAGGGCCTGGAACGGTGCCCACCCAGTATCGGGATCCAGTGGGGGTGCTCCTGTGAATAAAAAAACAACAGTGGCGATCACAGTTGAGAGCTTCGGCTCTCCTTTCCCAACACATCTGGTCAGCGTGAGGGCAGTAGACCAACTCATCTCTCCGGAAGAGGACTCATTCGGTGGTGGATTGACTATGGCTGTGAATTATTATATTATTATTATTTGACGTAATGGAGCACTTGCCATAACGTCATCTCCATAGTTTAAAGATTGGCTTCGCAAAGGCGAATTGTGGCCAACACAACTACGACATCTTGCCAGACATACTACAGAGTTTACCAGAAGACATCGCCAATATTAATTGGTACTGAGACGCTGGACAGCAGTGATGATACTGAAGCGCTGGAAATAATTAAAGAGTGTAAGCCTGCTGTTTGAAAATTTTGTAGCAAAGCAGGTATATTTCACGTTCTCCAAGATTTTCAACTCTCCTCTTCTTGCTATGATATGTTGTACAAAGTGAGCAAACATGTTTTAAAGTTTCCTGCAACAAAAATTTATTTCGAAAGGGTCTCTTCCAGAATAAAGCTAATAGACTCAGTTGAGAAGTTTGATGAGTCAAGAGCCTCTGGAGTCACTTCTGTTGATGCAACTTGAGAGTAAATTTACCAGTGACTTTGACACAGAATTAGTGATTCTAATTTTTATTTTTATTTAATTGAAGTCGATTTTGATACTTACTTGAGAGCAACAAGATGGCTTGTCACCTGCGAGTGTAGTGTAAGCAAAACTGAGGATTGTTTGTTAAATCCCATCCATGTTTATTGTAACAATCTACAGTTAGTTTTTCCTTTCTTTTATTATCAAAATAAAATACGAAGTAAATAACGTATACAAGGTGAGTTCGAAATGTGGACAAACTTCGGGAGGAGATTCCTGAGCTCAAAACGAGAAAAAAGTTCGGTGGTTGCCAATTTAGAATCCAAAACGAATCCATCGAAACAAGAAACATGTACCTATGGACATCAGAAATAAGTGTCATACACCTAGTATCGCAGACAGATGTGTCTCAATTGCCAGCAGTCGATTTGGGATTCCAAGTTGGCAACACTATATCTTTTACACGAAGCTGAATTCAAGAAAATGCCAGATAACCTTTCTTCTTGTTTTGATCTCAGGAATCATCTCCCGAAGTTTATCCACATCCTGTTCAGTTACAATTGTCAACAATCGATTTTGGATTTCAACTTTGCAACCAGCGAAATTCGAGAAAATGTCAGAAAACTTGTTTTCTTGTTTTGATCTCAGAAATCACCTCCCGAAGTTTGTCAGCATCTTTCGGATTCACCTTGTATATTGCAAATTTATAATCCATGTGTTCAGATCCTTTAAAAATAAATACATAGCGTAAATAAATAGATT
>JAGDQP010034328.1:0-20172 GCA_022664845.1 Lepisma saccharinum | reverse complement strand
TGTTTTCATAAAGCAAAAAAACCGTGGTTTATTGACGAAATATATATATTTTTTTTGCTTTTTCATCACGAATATTCAGTACTTAACATATATTTTTTTTCACCAACTTCAGTTAATAATTTAGTAAATCTAATGTATTTCAAGGCTCTTACAACTTCTTCACTATTCCTCAATTCTTAACAAAGATTTGTTGAACTCACCCATTATGTTTTTGCCCCTCTGCTCTTAATTCTGGTCGTAGGAGATGCTGTAAATATTGTTGACTATATAACGAACATCCAGTTTACATTTCATTACACAATAATGGCAAAGTAATAGTAATTTATTATCCAAAAAAAAAAAAAAATGTGATAGGAATTAATTTTATTTTCTGGAATACTAAGCCACTAAAAGGAATCACAGAATGCAACAAATAAAATGTAGTTTCATACACAAAATATATTCGTTAATCATAATCAAAATTGAATTGATATATTTCGATTATCAATTATATGATGAGCAATAGAGCAGTGCAAGGCATATATATTCAGACTTTTCATAGTAATGCATTCTAATTTTCAACAGTATGTATATTCACAGTACGATAAGGTGCTTAACCATGAGTCGTGTTTGTATAACAACCGGATCTTTAAAATCCATTTAATGTGACATTCATATATGTTTTTCTTTATACAAAGGAGCTCCTAAAATATTCAGAAAGCATTCTATTTAAATATTAAAACATTTCATTGGACTATAAGGCTTATCTACGAAAGGAACGAAAAAGAGATAAAGGCACTGGAATACACGGTGTATTTTTTTATTTTTATGCAAGGCTAGTTCCATCTCAATCCATGCAGTGGTTGTACCCTCATGGTCTCAGATTTTGTTCAAATTACTCTTATGGGTACCTGAACCAGATAGAATTACCACCCCATCTTTTGTTTTGCCCTAAAAGATGTCCAAAGGCGTTCCAGGGTTGTCAAGTTTTACCCTAAATTTCGCATTGTTGGTAATTTTATGCTTTCAGCCACTTTTAGGACAAATATCAGGCAGAAAGTAAAGGCTAAGAGCATGAGCTTGCTTTTACATTGTAATATAGTTATTTCTTAATGAAATGACGTAAGAATTGCCTACATTTGCCGTCACACCAACGAAAAGCCGATATTTCAAAATGGCGGTTTTCATGAAAATTGCAATTTTTTAAGTTTTTTTTCGTGGTTAGAAACGTTTTTTTTTTTGCTTTTTCGTTGAATTTTTATTTAAGGCCCTTAGTTTGCTTTTTCGTGTTGATTGTACAAAAGGCATACAGAAGTTCATAAAAAAGGATTCACGTCTTACGTCACTTGCTTTCATTTTCAGTATTCGACTAGCAAAGGGGGGTGGAATGTAGGAAATTGAGGTATTTCAAGCGCCATTTTCTCAAAAAGGCCTGTTTCAAAAAAAAAATGAAATTTGGTAGGCTGTTAGAGTGAGATACTTGTAACAGACTGTAAGTTTCATTATCGACTCGTAACTAGTACAGTTTCTGCGGGGTTCGAGTTTAGGAACCTCTGGAACTGTCACGAAATGTTTATTTGAAAAAATTACACATAAAAATTCAATAAAATTTCCGACAATATATAATATAGGTCTGTATAATTTAAAAGTACGAACGTCACGCCTTCGCAGCAATCTGGTGTAAGCCGTACCAGAGTAACTTCTAAACGCATGGTGTGATAACACCAGTATGAATACGAAATTTACCAAAAACGTAATAGGCCCTAGAGGGCCGTAATACGAGGAATATATGTGCATTTCGTCAATGAAACAAACTACCTTTTCAGAATAGAAGCATTTTGTACTGTATGTGAAAGGCGGAAGTTATTCACAGTATAATTAGTAGAACTCTGAATTTGATGAAATAACTATCCTCTTTTTCTTGAATGATTGGGAACGATGCCGACCATAAACGAAACTCATTTCGCTCTAAAACTGAAGCGGAATACGTTATTTTTATTTTGCATTTTTGTTTTACAATTTTTCAGTTTACTGGCAATTTTCTCGATTTTAGGTCATCTTTTGGGGCATATTAAAAATTATTTTTTTTTGTGTAATTACTTACATATAAACATACAAAAAACAAAACAAAATGTCGCTTGTTCCTTTCTCCACCCGGTAAACATCTGGAAGGGGCTTAGGAACGTGCCACGAACAAGGCGAGCGAGGTCCAGAGTACTTTTATATTTTTGACGTGATAAAATCAGTTCTGGACAGTTTCAATAGACCTTCAACTACTATCAAATTTTCCCAAGATCCGGTGGCCAAGTCGGATGTGAAAGCACGTCTGGTTCATATTAAGAGCAAATTTCCATATTGGCAACCACAATTACTTCGCTGGAAAGACTCGGTGAACGCATGCCGCCAGGTGCAGGTAAAATAAGAAAGCGTCGAGGAACATCTGCAGAGTGAGGAGGAAATATTGGACTAGGAGTAACTGAGAATTTTAGAGAACTATCTTAAACATCGAAAATATTTTGCAAGGAAAACATTCAATTTGAACTTTTACAAAAAGGAATTTTCACCTGGAGGCCTCGTTCACCTTAACTATCTGCCCTTAACGTCTGTGGATGTGGAGAGCTTTTTCTCTAAAAATAGAAATGTTCCTGTTGTGAATCTACGATCCTTTTTCATTTGAGAATTTATGAATGACGATCATAGTGAACTGCTATTTCGAATAGTGTGAGTTTTGAAAATAAGATTTTTCTTAATCAGTCCCATAGACAAAAGCAAATATTTCTCTTGTGTTTTAGAATTGCAAATGTTTCAAGTTTGAGTCAGACACTCTTTTCCCATGAGGAAAGATCCTAGCATTAGATAAGCTTGCGAAATGTTAATTATCCATAATATAAATTAATCTGATATTATGGAATCTGAAGAAAAAGTTTCCTCTCCAAAACTCTGTCTAGTTTTGGCATCCCACATTCGCTTTGCTTTTCAATTTACATCAGATTCCTGCTGATCGTGGAAGTGCCTACCGCTGTAATAATTTGTTCAAATGATCATAAAATAGCAAATATTTTTTTCACATTTGAAAGGTAATTTTATATGTCACATTGAGGTCATCAAGTTCTAAGCCCTAATAATAATAATTAAAAAAGTCATAAGCCAGTGACATAGAATCATAAGAAAATACGTATCTACAGACTGTATTCAATTTTGTTCGGACATTTTCTTCTGGAATTTTAGTTTGTATCCTCAATATCATTTGCACTGATCGCATGAAGGCGTGCAATGTTACCGACTGGAACTGGAGCCGTCACATCTGTCAAAACTTTATTAAAGTAACATAGCATGTATTTTCTTTTTTTTTCGTTCAGTTTTTGCAGCTGGAAACTAAATTCATCACATCTTCACAATACTTAGCAAGAGCATTCTTCCACACCTTAGAAAGACGATTGAAAGATATCTACCTCTATAGCGCGGCCACAGTTGTAAAGAGCTGCGCAAAACCACATCTTTCCTTGTGCCAAGGGCCAGCTTGGATGGAGGGAGAATGACGTCACGCAGTCACGGAAACGCCAGTAGGGGAAGTTAACTTACTCAGAACCGTCGTTGAGTGAACTTCGCTGCTGCAGTACAGTGTTGAGTGTGTGTGTACAGGTGTCGATGCTCAACCTGCTTCGACTCTCCTGAATCTGCTGTTGAAAAAAAAACTTTGGTTACTTCCTTTTTTTAACATACGGCGGTCATGGCCAGTTCTTCCCGGTCAGGTAGTGTATCTGGAAGACCATTGAGAGGGCAAGCGCGGGAAATAATCTACAATGTAGGGACTTATCTCCAAACCTAAAAAGCTTTACACAAGTTGAATTACAATGTAGTCGAGTCAACAAGTGATTGTACAGGTGTTTCTCAAAGTTTAGTTCTGAAGGAGGCCATTCTGAAGGAGGGTAAGACTTCTTTAGCGAAAGGGTGTTTGAAATTTTCCACACCGTCCAAGAGAAAGAGCGTAACTAAAAAAATATAGTTGTAGATGATTTTCTACTGGGAACAATTCGACGAAAAATCCACGAGTTCTATGTTGTAAAGAAGACTCTACCAACGCTAAAGAGACTAAATAAGGCTCTGAAAGACGAGAATATTCTACATTGTAGTAAAGTCTACTTCATGAAAAATTGGGGTTCAAGTGGAAATAATGTCAGTCCGGCCGAAAACTTTTGATAGAGAAACCTGAGATTGTGACATGGCGTGTGAAGTATTTACGTGAAATTAGAGAGTATAGACGTAGTGGAACATATATAGTGTACATAGACGAGATATACATAAACGCTAACTATACATCAATATCATGTTGGCAGTCAGAAAATGAGATCGGCAACATCCAAAAGATAAGAAAGGGTTCTAGGTTAATCATTGTTCATGAGGGAGGGGAAAACGGTTTCCTTGAAAATGCTCTGGTTATTTTTAAATCCAATCAGAAATCAGGGGATTACCATGATGACATGAATGTCACAAATTTTTCAAAGTGAATTCAACATAAACCTTTACCTAATCTCCCACCAAACTATGTCATTGTCCTCGATAATGCAAGCTACCACAATACTGAGGAGAACAAGAAACCTACCATGTCGTCTTTAAAGCAAGAAATGAAGGACTGGTTGTAAAGAAATAATGTTCAGTATACGGAACTCATGACGAAAGCTGAACTGATGGGTGTAATTAAAAATGTTCAGTGTGGAAAAATTTACAAAATAGATAGACTTTTCGCCAGTGCTGGCCACAAGGTTCTGCGTTTGCCTCCACACCATTGTGACTTGAACCCGATTGAGATTCTCTGAGGGGATATAAATGAAAAGTTGCTACGGAATATTTGGGGGGCTCTCTGGAAGTTAAGCGAAATGGTTGTGAAATTTTTTTCTCAGAATACACAACACAAGAATGGAAAAAGTGCTGCGAACGTGTTAAGCATCTGGAGCAAGAATATTGGGAGCGTGATGCACTTATGGGTGAGCGTGTGGAGGACTTGATTATTCGTGTAAATGGTGATGTAAGTGATTCTTCTGATAGTAGTTCCGATGAGAGCATGGACACAGACGACGATATGTTTGACAGTGAATAATCTTTGTACATAGGTAAAAGCAACATATATTTTGCGTGTACTCTGTTAATATATTGTTTAATGTATATGTAGATGAAATTGTAAATACTGTATTTGTAAAATGAAAAAAGAAAGGCTCTTCTTAGAGCCAACATATTCTCTTAGAAATAGCGAAATCTTGCCAAAATACATCACTGTTACCCGCCGAATTCTCGACAACACCCCCTAATTTTGACATTACACCCCTAAGCTGAAAATCCTCGCGGAACCACTGCAAATGCCCCGAATACTAAACCGTAAATAGGGTTTCCATCACTTTCATTTCTTAGGCTTCGCTTACAAAACTATATTTTAGTTATAAAAAACTTCAGTTTTTGGTAGGGCGAATATTTCCCTTACAGTGACACACACACACACAGCGAGGCAGGCGGAATTCTCCCGTGACTGCGTGGCGCTTTAGCTAACGGGGATTCACAACGAGTGATTGGGATTGTAGGGGCATTGTAAGTAAGGAAAGGGAATACCTGCGCGGGCCAGTTTCAGCGACGGTTTTTTAAAGACTTGTCGACCTATAACACTAGCCGTCCGTGTTGCCATCTTAGCCGTACCAACGCAGTAGTATTACCGATCCAGGTTTTGGTCTATACTGTTGCAGAGTATGGGCAACAGCTGCAGTTTTACTTATCGTACTTACCCCTGACGCACTGTTACTTCTCTTCAATGATCCATCGTATAGGTTTAATATTTAACATTGGTACAACAATTAATTCCCTAATTCCTTTCTCCATGCACACATATTTAATTATCTAATACAACGATAGTTTCATTTGAAAAACTTGACGGGGTAAGGGGACGAAAACTAACAGCGACTAGAGTGTTGCCTCTTGGCTATGGCAACCCGAAGTAAGAGAACGGCTGCAGAGACCTCAGTTTTGTTTTTCTTAATTAGCAGTCAAACCAGAATCGCTGTTGCCATAACAGCAACAGTATACTCTTAACTCTGGACGGATAATAGTAGCAGTATATTAGTACTAATAGTAGTAGTAGTAGTATAGTATTAGTAGTTTTCGCAGAACATGGCGTCAATAACTGATACAGCTGTAAATTGCCACAAAAGGTTCGTAGTTTTACCTTATTACGGTCCTATATTATATATTTTCGGAAATTTTATTGCATTTTTTATGTAATTTTTCCAAATAAACATTTTTGGTATCTACATAAAAATTCATATTCGGAATCGTTTTAGCGCAAAATGGCGTCTGCTACTCTGACGCGACAGTTCCAGAGGTTCCCAAATTCGAACCCCGCAGAAACTGTACTAGTTACGGGTCGAGAATGAAACTTACAGGGTCTGTTATAAGTATCTCACTCTAACAGCCTACCAAATTTCAAGTTTTTTGAAACAGGCCTTTTTGAGAAAATGGTGCTTGAAATACCTCAATTTCCTATATTTTCCCCCCTTTGCAAGTCGAATATTGAAAATGTAAGCGAGTGACGTAAGACGTGAATCGTTTTTTTATGAACTTCTGTATGCCTTTTGTACAATCAACACGAAAAAGCAAAAAAAAAAAAAAACGTTCCTAACCATGAAAAAAAGAACTTCAAGAATTGCAATTTTTGTGAAAACAGTAATTTTGTAATATCGAGTTTTCGTTGGTGTGGCGTCATTTGTAGGCAATTCTTACGTCATTTCATTAGGAATTAACTATATTACAATGTGAAGGCAAGCTCATGCTCTTAGCTTTACCTTCTGCCTGATATTTGTCCTGAAAGTGGCTGAAAACACAAAATTTCCAACAATGCGAAATTTAGGATAAAACTTGGCAACTCTGCACTCCTTTGGACATTTTTAGAAAAACAAAAGATGGGGTGAAACTTCTATCTGGTTCATCTACCCATACGAGTAATTTGAACAAAATCAGAGGCTATGAGGGTACAATTTATCTTTTTTCTGCATGGATTGAGATGGAACTTACCGCAAGATACTGTCGATCCTACTCGAACTATACAATGAAAAAATGGACTGTAGAAGTAAGTGGTCGAGCTACGTTAGCTGAAATGTTGGGGGTCTGTCGGTGATGCAATAAAAGAACTTGTATTATTACTATTATAATTATTCAAGCGCCATGTGAATATAAAAAGAATTCAATCAAAGACTTTTAATGACACGAAGACAACTTTATAAGTGATTAAACTCCTTCAGATTCTTTATTCAGAAAATTACTCCGTAGTCACTCTATTGAAATTAAATGCGCTCATTGGGGACAGTCCCAAATATCTGTATTCATAGCTTTGTTCGGTTGTCTAACCAAGTTGTACGATCATTTGCCGTTATTAGCGACGAAGGTATCGATGACAAGTTTACTGTCTTCGCCTGAATTATAACTGTTATAGATGCATTCTGGTAAGAATTTCCAGATTTACGATCTGTTGGGTGTGCAGCCCAATTCAGAAACCTATTTATTCTAGTTAATATTTGATATATGCCTGGAGATGTTGGGGCTATGGGAGAATGGTACTTTTTGCCACTTCTCACATTAAAGAGCCGTTGAAGGCATCGGAGGTCTTGCAAAGCAGGCTGTGTGGACCACAGTGAAAGAACGCAAGATGCTGGTTCAGAACGTGAATACTTTGATGTGGCTGCTAAATTATCATTAAAAACGTAGAAATATTTCTTGGAAACAGAAGAAAGTAAAGAAATATTGGAAAAACATTGGCAACAATAATTAAAATTTTAACCAATTGAATCCAATCTTCAAAAGAAGCAGGAGAGAAAGCTTCTTCATGGGGCCAAGTGCTCAATCACAAATTATTAACTACAAATCCTTCAAAGTGGATATCCAGGACATACTCAGCATCCAGTGAGGATAGTGAAGATTCTGAAGCTATTTTTGCAAGAAGGATGGCAGAAACATCAATGCTACTGACATACATGCAGGGTCATTTCTACTAGTGGAAGTCATCAAAAATGCAGGTAGGAAACAGTCTCCTACGAGTATTTGGCTATTACTCAAGGTGAAGAAGATATTAACAGTATTATTCGTATTATGTGTTTAAAAATTGTTAATACAAATTATAAACTATTCAAAACAGAGAAAAGTGACTGAAGGTACATTAGACTGAATCAAATTGTTTGTAATTTACCCACACCTTTCCTTTGAGATATCAAAAAGGGAGTTTTAATATGGAGAGGGACTTGGCTAATGCAGCGCCTACAAAATAAGGGTTCAATGTAACATGGATTTCAAACATTTCTACGAATATCATGGTTTTATGTGCTTCGAAAAACATGACTCAGTAGCCCCTTAAACACAATACATGACATAATAAAAGTAATTAACTGAAGTTTCCACGACGTAAGTTTTCTTAGAAATAAAGGATATGTTAGTAGCTCTGATAACTTTCTTATAGAACTTTCCATTATAATAATCTTTATTTCTAAACATAAAATAGCACGCATAGTTTTCACTTAAGTATCTTCATAATTCCACGAAATATGTTGAAGGGGCTGTTGAGTATCCTTTTTCGAAAGAACCACATGCAACTACGATATTCCTAGAAATGTGTGAAAGTCCATGTTAAATTGGATGCATATTTTGCAGCCCGCTGTAGCCAACATCCTCTTCCTCTTAATATACGAATTTTCATTCTCTATAGATGTTCGTTTAAATTCCATAAATGCCTGATGAAAATTCATTTTACCATTTCAGACTACTGACGGATTATTAACTTATTTGCGTTTGTGGAATTGAATTCAGAGTTATTTGCATTTGTGGAACTGGAATAACATGTATAAACACTCTGTACTTCTAGGAGGCAGTATATGAGAATAAAGAAAATAAGAGGGAATGGTTGTTTATATTCTTTGTTTATCATAGAACTGTTCGTGTGAAATTTGAACTGAGTCCCACCCGTGACACTCAAAATGTCCATTTAAATTGATTAGGGAATGACTTCGATAACTACCTATAGTACATAAGACTTCCAGTTCTTACTGAACTCGAAAACAAAACTTTAGTTTTATTATCAATTTTAAATTCACAGAGTTTTAGTCACTATTCATGTTGTAGCATAATAATGTTCTTTTTTTGTCCCACCTGTGATGTCTTTATTTTTCAATACTTCAACTCTTAGTTTCGTTAATAATATTCTGCCACTTGATATCAACAACTGTAAGTTAATTGTAAGCGTGCAATGAAAACCACATCAGAATAATTTACAGTGAATTATCTATTCAATGTTAAATCAACAAAAATCTAGTTGAACTGTCCCACCCGTGACGATTGAATTGCCCAGCTATTGAATTACGATGTGATAATCTCATGCAGCGGAAAACTTATGTTTTGTTGCACCATCTTAATAACTTTGAGAACAGTAAAATTTTTAAATATATATTTTACCAAAAGCCAAGAATAGTCGTGTTTTCATAGTAATACATTCTAATTTTCAACAGCATGCATATTCACAGTACCATAAGCTGCTCAACCGTGAGTCGTGTTTGTATAGCACCCAGATCTTTAAAATCAGTTTAACGTGACATTCTTATATTTTTTCTTTATACAAAAGAGCTCCTAAAATATTCAGAAAGCATTGTATTTACATATGAAATCATTTCCTTGCACTATAAATTGATAATTTACAAAATAAGTTAGTAGCTTTCACATACTACCTGTTTCACCCTGAAACTGTTCAGAGTTCGAGCGGCGGGAAACAGGTTTACCATATTTATAAGGTTATTTACTTCCATAAAACACGACTATTCCTCGCTTTTAGTAAAATATATATTTTAAACTTTACTGGTCGCAAAGTTATTAAGATGGAGCAAAAAACATTAGTTTTCCGCTGCATTAGATTATCCCATCGTAATGCAGTAGCTATATATGACATTGGCTGGAAGCTGGAGTCGTTTGAATATACATTTATGGAACACAATTTTTCTACTGGGAGTTCCAATACAGATTTTGTTATTCTAAACGTATATTTGTACCAAAATAAAATATTTAAACTATGTATTAATTCTTTTAAAATGTTGACTATGTCGAAATGGCAAAGTAGCACGAAAAATTGAAAAGGAAACTTTTTTTTTCGGTGATCGATTTTTCCTTTTTTTAACAATAGTCTGAATCCTACCTGATGAGTTGTTACGAGATTGTTTTGTGATAAATGTGTATCTAGTCTTAAAACGATGATTTACTTTAAAACTTTCCTTAGACAAGAAATTAATTCTACTCAGCGATACGATGATATTACGTGTGAAGATTTGTTTAGTTTGGTGAATACTAACATTTTGGAGACCTTTCATTTTGTTGGATAATGGCCGGCATGAAGAATAACATTTTAGATTTTGGCAAGGGTTTGTAGGATTGCTGGAGGTGCTGCTTTGATAAGTTTGTGGGTAAGGTGATCAAAACCAGGTACGGATTTTTTTTTTAAATTTTACCGACAGATTAAATATCATCTGAGTAATAAGTTGTTAATGCAGTATTGAGTTCAAGTATATGGTCGAAGTTTGATCGTGAGTAATTTTGCTTGGTATTGGTAATATGTTGTATTTGTCTTCTTAGCTGCGTTTTGGTACATTGGCTTTCTTTTCGTTCGTTTGTAATGCCTGATCATTGATGATTAGTTTGTAGTTGGTTTTGTTACATTTTTCAGTTAGCTTGTGAAATTTATTCCAGAACTTGATAGGATGACTTGTGGTAGATAATTTACTGGACGTGTTTATCCAGCGTCTATGCGGTAGTTATATTTCTGGATTTCTTGTTCTTGTGAAGTCTGAATGATGGTCTACAGGCAGAAAAAAGTGTTTGTATTTTGGAGGGATTGGTGGTCTATAAGGATATCGATTTTGTAATAATATATGCTTTGAGGAAGCTGTGCTAATTAAATTTGTCAGTTCATTTGCTACTGTAGGTAGGCCTTGCTCTGTAGCAGATGTTGTTAGTGTGGCGGCGAGTTGTTAAATATCTGATCTGTTTGCTTCCCAGCAGGGGTGAATTCAAGGGGTAGCCCGGGGGAGAATTGTCTCCTCGAGAAAAATCATTCACTCCCGGAAAAATACTCAACATTATAATCACAAAATATAGAAATTACTTCTCCCAATTACCTGTTTCTGTTTCCGTGCACAGAAACGCCCTATATTATATATTAGTAGGTATCACAGATTGACGTGTGACGTCACTAAATTGTAATGAGTCCGTGAGCACAACCGTGAGTCATCGGCCGATAAATTACCGCTCATTTTGCTTGCATCATCATAATACACAAACAGCTGGTGCCATATTTTGTTTCTCACGCGCAGAAACCGACATTATGTGTGTTTGTTTGTACGCGTAGGGGCGCAGTAATCGACATTCGAACTAAAAAAAATCAACTCTCGAACTCGCTACAATGGATGGAGAGCTTGACTGACGTCCAGAGATAAAACACAGAGATATATAAGTAGAGCGCGCTTGTCCATATTAAAAGAACAGTGCACATTGAAGTCGAAGTGAAAAGTTACTGAGCAGAGTTCACTATTTATTACTAAGGAACAAGAAGTGATTCCTCTCTACATCATCATCTATTTATATAATGATTTAATAAGCTATTTATTTCTCTATATCTGCGGGTAAGAATTATCTGGAGATAGGAAAGGCGAATACGCTTGTTTTAGAACGAATCATAAGTTTGAGAAAGAATGAGAACATTTTTGTTAAAACATTTATGTGCATATTTGTCTCACGAAAATTAAAATATACGAGTTATTTTAAATCGTCTTTACCAAGCTTCTACTTTAATAAAAATAGTAAGGACTTTAAATAAGAAATAATAACAAAATTAACTACTGTAAATAGCAATTAAAGTTTAGTCTAAAAACTCATTTTTGCCAGTCTTTATATTTATATATTGTTTCAGATAAAAAGATTGGTTGTTTTTTTTTATTATAATCTTGAATATTTATTCGCAAATACTCTGAATATCATAGGTAAATTATACATATGGATGGAATTTTTAGATATGCTATTTCTTGCAAGAATACAGAAACAAATCTCCCCCCTCCGAAGGGATCATATTCCGCCCGAGTGAAAATATCTGAATTCAACACTGCTTTCCATCTGAATGTTAGGACTATGAAAATATCGATTGGGAAACAGTGTTGAATTCAGATATTTTCATAGTCATAACATTCGATTGGTGTACGATAGGTTGTAGCAATTCATACTGTGTATATTAGAATCGGGACATGGTCGCTTCCATGTGGATTATTAATAACAAGGCTGGTAGAGGTTATAACAACGGCTAGTGAGGTTTAGAAGGAGATGGCAGGTTATGAAGCTGTGCTGTCATATTATTTGAGAAAAGTTTGAAATCGCTGTTCCTCGGTTATGTTGTGCCAGTGATAGTTGATGTCGGCCTTGATGACGTAATGCCTAAAATTGTCTTCTATATATTGAAGAAAGTCCAGTTGTATATATATGCCGGTCTAATGTAGATCGTGCAGAACGTTATGATTTTGTTTTAAAATAATTAGACTAGATGATGTGGTCAGGTATTTGGTGTGAGTCTGTGTTCTCTCTTTGATATGCTATTGTAGTAGCTGATGGTCGTTCCCCATGAGCTCTATGAATATGTCTAGGATAATTGTGTCTAGCAAATTTATATGCTTGAATTTTTTATCTAATATATGATGTTAGAAATGTTTCTCTAAGTTCAAAAGCACTGTCGTGTTTTTATCGTAATAGTTGTTCTAGTACAAGTTTATGCTTTGTGAGAGATCGTATATTGATGAATAACGATGATCCCAATTCTATATTCCACATTTAGTCCGAGTCGAAAGTTTGATTGGTTTGAAGTTAAGTGAACATGTGGGCCAGAATGCGTGGCTTTAAGCTGTACTGTGTATGACCTCTAAAAGAACCCAACTGTCAAAGAATTTGTACATTGAATAGATGTCTTGCTGCGCATACCTTCTAAAGGAACCTGTCTAAATCCAAAGGTTCTAAGCTTTTCCTTTTTAATTATGCAACATCAATTTGTTTTTCACGCTCCAACATATGTACGTAGCTAGGTCTGCTAAATTTACAATTTTTTGTTATTTCCGTTATAACGGTTTCGACAGGTTTTCATTCAATATTCTGTAATAATTAGATCAAAATTGGATTGATTTAAACAGGACGCTACGTAGAAATTAATGCGCCTTTTCAAAAGCAGTCCTTGTTACCGCCTACAATTAATTTTATCTTACCAAAAGCAGTCCGCAGTAGCACACATACATTGAAGGTACGTGGATTAAACGTTAGTAACGAAACCCGGTTTTAACGTTGTAGATGCACCAAAATATCCAACTGTACTGTTTATTTAAAGTTGAATAATGTTCGAGAAAAAGCAGGTGAAAATCAACAAGCAGGCAATGAAAAAAGCGTTCAATTTGCCAAAACAGAGCACGTTTCTTGTCTGTTAGTTTACATATTTAACTGCATTTGGTCGTTCCTTTCATCATGCAATACAGTATTAATTTTCACACAGTAAATAATCCAACCGTCTGTTGTGGGATACGAAGCTGGAGCATTCCGTACTCGCTGTTGATAGCTCATTGCCTTGCAAAAACTAAATATTCAACGCAGTTGCCACAAATTCAGACGTGTCGTTTCACCATCGTATAAGAACAAGAATGCAAAATATTTTCCTTCATTCTTCTTTATTTGCATTTTTTCATAACACTTTGACCATTGCTGCACTACTTCATTTGTATTTCTCAGTAAGTGTAATATGTCATCTTAAAAACTTATAAAGCGAAATGTTATAGTTGAAAACATTTAACATTAACACCCCATTAACGAAATTATATATTCGTTTAAAAATAGTTTTAAAATATGTTTTGAATATGCAAATGGGAACATGAGAAACGTAGTTAATTTTATTCAATTCTCTTTTAAGCACTATTTTATGGAATTAATTGGAAAGATTATGAAGCGTAATCGAAGGCGCAGTTCAATATAATAATTAAAAACACGTCACACTAACGTCCCATCAACGAAATCACATTACCGTTGCAATAAGAGGATGGGGTAATTGTGAGACAAATAGAAAAGTTTTACTTTATCTTTTTGCATGATTTATCTACTTAAAACGAAAGCACATGGTACTGTTAGGTGGTGACAATAATGAGTTCGCCACTTAACATAATATGTTGCAGGATGACATATTAAAAAAAAAACAGTTTCATAATTACCCTCCTACAAGGTAATAGCGAGACAGTGGAGGGTAAGATTGAGACACCCTCTTTTCCACGCTGAGGGATGAAAAAGGTATTAATAAACACTTATCCTCTTTATTTGAAGACAAATTTCACTTGAATACACTTCGTAACAAAGATACAAAATAAAAACCAAAACCTCCTGTAAAGCAAAGCGACAAAAATAATTTCCAGCATTTGTGCTGACACAGGAAATCATAACCTACTGTAACAAGATGATGATAAATTATGTTTTGCTTGTTGAGGGGCCTACTATACAAGATTAACATGTCTGGCATAAGGCATATGTCGTATTGTAATGGCCAATGATACAAAGCCTAACTACCAAACACGAGGAAAATAGTCTACAATCTAGCATAATAGATTTTGTATCCTACTGTAAGAAACAAAAGTGCAAACTTAAGATCTGAAGTCAACTGTTTTCAAACACATCAACTGTTTTCTGAATAAGCCTATTTGCATTCATATATTGTTTGGAATTCTCGGTGTAGGTAAAATGGCGATATTGTCTTTGGAAGGAACACTACTTGTACCTGTGGGCTTCGATTTCCTTTTTTTCTTGTGTGTTTGGATAACATTGTGGACAGTTACGTCTTCAATTCACTGCAAAGTAAGAACAAATAACGCTGTCTCAGAATGACCCTTTTTAGTCTTACAAATCACTGGGCACTCCAAGGGTAACGTCAAATTCAAACGAAGCTACACAGAGTGTTCCACTAGGCAAACAAGCAAACAATTACATTAGCTGTCACACTGTCTCATTTGGAGCCATGCAAACAATTATTTGAATCAGTGCACGAAAAGCTTTGTCAAGGAACTTAAATTTGAAACGAAACTTTTGAAGTCCATATTTGCAATTACTTGCAAGTCCATTTCGATTAACCTGATAATCTCACATAAGTCATCACTTACTGACAGAGTGAAATAAAGGATCTGCAGTTATATGTGGATGATTCCAGAAGTTACTTAGAAGGACTGTCTCACAATTACCCTTCGAATGAGTGTCTCATCATTACCCAATTTTACCTTATACATTGAAATTCAAAGTGTTTTAACAAGGAAAAAAGATTGCATAAAATAATAGCTAATGACATTCAGTTAGTTAATGAAATAAACGAAAATTCAATATTCAGAATACGTATGTGTGCTACTGGGGAGTGGCAACCTGCTGAGCCAAATACATTCCCGATTTTTACTCTGAGAATAGTTGGGGGAAGGGCGGCGACGACCTGTAAGTGGCGTTTGGTCGTCGGGCCATTTTCCGAGTCGCCTTCGGTCCGTGGACTTGCCGGCAGAGAAGTGAAACTCAGTCGAGCCCTGCTTGCCGACGTTGGTTCCTTGTCGGAATTTTTTAAAACCCGACGTCTTTCTACCTGTCAGCCCGACTTTTCCGACCAAATGCCGATGTCGCCTGGCTTGCTGGGGAGTGATGATATGGTTGGACTGTTGATCATTGTTCAACAGTTTTTTCTTTTTGTAGGGATCCGACCATAATAACTGGATTGCTGAAAAATGCAAACAAAGAGCACAGGACCAACAAATCATTATGGCCGGACTGCTTCCATGATGTATTCCGCTGTGAAACAAATGGTATAAGACGAAATTTCTATTCATTAACTGCGTCTTTTTTATATCAAGGAGGAAGTTATTGTTTCATTTTAATCACCCAATACTATCTTTTAACTGTTTGCAGAAACCCGTGTAGATCCACCACAGATTTGCAGATCCACCACATCTCTTCTGTTATTTTCTTGTTCTTCTGCTTATTTTCTTCTCCTGATCCCTTCTAATTATGATTAATGATAAGGGGCTCACTAATAGATACTACACATCGTATTACATCTTTCCATGAACGCTTTGCCTGGAAGTAAAATCTTCATCCAAAGTAGCACCTCTTTTCGCATTGAAGCATTGCATTCCTATTTGCTTTATGATATTGTTACCCCTAGCAGAAACTGGATAATTGTAATAGATGTATAACTGTTTACAGCCATAACTTGTATGAAATCTCGAACTCACACAACTGAAAAACACAAGACAAGCCTGAGTCCCTCGCTCCAGCTTAAAGAGATTTTACTACAGCTACTAATTATCTGATATTGATATTTCGTTTCCATTTTTATTCGGTTCACTTATACAAGGAGTCTCATAAACCCGTTGTTGACATTTTTCTGTAGAACTCTGGAGTCGTTTTAAATTTAGTATCTTATGATCAGATGGTAATGAAGGGTTTCCGCCATAATATTTAGCTTTTTCTTGTTTCAGGATTGATTAGAATAGCAGTTGCTAGAAATATTTTAGCATTTCGTGCTAATTAATTGGTGGCGCTTACAAAAAAAGAAACATGGAAATAACAGCAACTAAAACTGTTGCACAGGAAGAAATAGGATTAATACAGGAAGCGAAAACTTCAGGTAAGTTATTTTGAGTGTATGCACAATGTTATATGAATCCAAATTTGATTGTTACAGTTCTATTGTTTGTACTTCCTCGTCGTCAATATCGCTTTTGACATTTCATTATGGTAAACTAAAGATGCGAAAACGCAGCACTAGTATCTTGATTGCTTACTCAAAATTTACAGAATTTTGTTACTATTTTCAATCATTTCTCTTTGTGGGTGGAATGTGCATTTGTAAGTGCGTGTGTTAATGTGAAAGATACTCATTCACTTTAGTTGTCCTATTATGGTTCATTCAAAGGGGTTGGTAGATGCAAGCATTCACTTCGTGAAGCAACCCTTACGTTTTGGGGTAGATGCCGTTAACATGGCTCACAAGGCCGTGGTCATATCTGTCAGTACCTTCTTTCGACAGGAACGGTGGCGATGGATATGTTTTGATTCAGGTGTCCACCATTGCTGGTAAACCTAAATTATAATATGCTTTGGCTTAATTGACCTTAATTTATGTCCATGGAAAAGCAGAAGATAGTAATTCGTTTACTACCCCTTCTTTTCTGTACCAAATTTTCACCGAGGAAGCAACACACACTTCAGTCAATTTTTCCCCCCAAAGTTATCTGTTCGTCTCGGAATTTAATCGCGTATTAAAACTCTAATTCTATATTTTCAAACCCGATGGGCTTGGGCTGCTATAATTTACCAAATATGTGATGATATATAGAAAGACCCTACGTAGTGAATTGGTAAAACTTCATGGCTATATTATTTTTTTACGTCTTCTAGTACATTTTATTTTTTTGACGACTTTATACGATATATATCAATTGAAAATAGAAGAGTTTCACATTCAGCTTCTTTAAGTACCTTGTTTGTTTTCTCGAAGGATATATCGTAACGGCACACCTGCAGGTTTTCGAATAATATTTTATGGACGAGAAAACTTATGCTTATTGATTTGTCAACAGGCGAACATGTTTTTTTTTTTCAAAAGTTTCGTAAAATATGTTTATTTACTAGCTAGGTAATTTATATCATGCACTATATATATTGTTCTCACACCCAACCCCCTATTTACATTCTTGGTTTCTTTTTTTAAAATTCCTGTGTGTTTTATTAATTTAGTGCTAGTTTGTTTTTTATTGTTAAAATGAATACTACAATGTTATAAAACATTTTTTAATTTTATTTTCTGTAAATTTTATTAAGAACGTACGAAAGAATGAATTGTTCTTAACATTTTATAAGAGCTACCAAGCCTACATATTTTGGTCAAGTTAGCTCCGAATTACTACGTTTAAGGACCCCGGGCGAAGTTGAACGCGAGGACACGCGGACAGTAAGGTTGCTCGCTCACATATCGGGCACCCCGAAGTCTGCATATGATAGAGTTGGAACGCGACGAAAATACGTCACATTGTGTTTCTTACAGGACATTAAATCCATATATCTAAAGATGCTGTTAATATTTCGAAATACTAAAAATCTAGGATTTTATACAACTTCGTAAATACTAGTCCGTATCTTATAACGGATTGGAAACACGGTAAATATAAGCGTGTTGCAGGTGAAATTCCTATATTTGGTATCCTTGATCTAGCATCGTGAGGACAATTGGGGAGCTGCTGTGAATAAAATACACTGGCGATCACAGTGAGAGCTTCGACTCTCCCAACTTGTCTGGTCATCATGGGAGCAGTAGACAAACTACTCCCTTTCGGGGAGAGGCCTCAGCCACTAGTGGATTGAAAATGGCTGTGATTTATTATGTTACTTTGGTTAATATTTTGAGGTCAGTGCTGGGTTGGATCCGGATCACGTCGGCTTTTTCCACTGAAGTTTTCCATAATTTCTCTCACTCCCACCAGATAATGAAGATATCAGGTAAACAGAAGCTTTAAAACTATCTTACCTTTCTTTCTCCCACAGCAGTCGCAAATAATTCTACGTTATGGCCTGTAACCTTAAAGCATTGGAAAGGTCAGAAACTGTAAATGCGAATAACGTTTTTGACATAACAGTCAGTTTTAAAACATGCAATGAACATTTTTTCATTGGTGATCTGTAAGGTAACTAAGACTATAATAATGTTTTGGTCATTGGGCTCAATCGAGCGTGAATAATAGCAGTGAAATTTAGACTCTATATTTAATACGCGTTCATTTTCACGCCAAAAAGATTCAGTTGCTTTATATACGGCTTCGCAGTCGGATCCAATGATTTTGGTGTGATTACTAATTATTAAAGTGTTATAATCTGGATTCCAGTACCAAAGTTAAAAACTGCAGGGAACAATGTACTCTATTATTATTTGAGGCTGTGTCTGCAGCGCAGACATGTTACTAGTTATAATGGAGTATTATAGTGCTAAAGTAACTAGTACTACTTTTGTGCAATCTTGTCGAAATCACCAAATGTTGATGATCCTGCTAGTATAATTAATCTTGCCTTAAACGGTAACAGATTTCAATAGAAATCATTAAAAATAGAATAACAGAATGACCTGCTAGGATCTGTTCGTATTATACTATATCTCTGTTACTGTACTGAACGAGTTGTTATCCTGTAGTGGAATAGTTTGGAACCTTAAGTCTCGAAATTATGGAACTTCTAAATCCTTTAAAACTTAGTATGGTTGGAACTTTGCATTAGTTCGTGTCAACCTCTTTCGATTCGGTACATTTGTTTCCTGTCATGCCCGAATATGCGTTTCGGCCTGAACGACAGTCTCCCACGATACATGTCCATTGGTAATTATTATCCTTTCGACGAAAATTGTTGATAGCTTAACATTGCAAAGGCTAATTGAAACGAACTGGATATACGGCTCGCCGGGCAGGCTCTTCTAATTTTAAAGTCTTGAGTCCTATATATTAATACCAAGTTTGAAAAAAACCTGGTCTAAGCTTTCTCACTTACTTTCGAATGTGAGTTTTAATTATTGACTTCTGTTAACGTGGAAAGCCTTGTAAAGTTAAACATTACAATTTTACACTCTAGCAGAATACAAATGTTGTAGGAAATAAGTAAAATCTTTCTTACCTAATACACATTTTTAAGTCCTGTTATTTTGAAAACCATATAGTTTAGTCCACCCTTCTTCAACTTTATGAACCTCCTCCAGCGGTATCACTACCGCAATGAAAAAAAATGTCATTCGGTGTAAATACTCGGAAATGTGTTATTTATCACATGTAAAATCAACTTAGGTGTACGCATATTTTACAGAAAGTGCGGTACTTGACTGTATCCTGTTGGTAGGTTCCGTAACTAAATGAAGCATTACCATACAAACAAATAATTTTAACCCCGATAGAAACGGGGTAAAATAATTGAAACGAACTTCGGCAAAATTAGAACCCCCCCCTCCCCTGGATATCAATTTACAATCAGTTGGAACGCTGAACTACAGTAAATTATTGTTTGGTTGAGATAAATATAACTTAATTGAAATACACGTTTTCGCTGATTTAAGAG